>CM069592.1:2980000-2982500 GCA_035771175.1 Paratinospora sagittata | reverse complement strand
TATTTCAGTCGAAACAGAGCCACGATCTTTTGCACAGGCAATTTGTGATCCTAAATGGCGCCTTGCTATGCAACAAGAGCTCGATGCTCTTAAGGCTAATGGAACATGGTCTCTTCAACCATTACCTCCTGGGAAGAAACCGGTTGGATGCAAATGGGTATACAAGATCAAATTCAAATCCGATGGTACTGTTGAACGTTATAAAGCCCGGTTGGTAGCGAAAGGATACAGTCAAATAGAGGGATTAGATTACCGTGAGACTTTTGCTCCAGTTGCCAAGCTTGTGACTGTTCGTCTCCTCCTTGCCGTGGCATCAACTCAACATTGGCATCTTCACCTGTGGCGACCCCGCGCCCCGGACCACCAACCCCGCAGGGAATGGCGTGCGGAATGCCGGGGCGGGACGCCCGGCGTAGGCATCTCCGACCACTCCTCAACTCCCGTGAGGTGGTTGAGACCCTACAAGCCTTATCCCAAACAACGATATGATATCAAAAGGTATTAAACAAAACTACCCACCGTATTAATCATCCAAGACAAGAGATAATCCATAAAAAATGAACCATAAATAATAATCATAATCCCTACGGTCCATTAAAATTGACATACTCATAAAGTCCAAAATTGTGGGTACAAATAAAATCGTCATATACCCACATAGTCTATCTGACAAGTCCCAACTCACACATACTACAATGTGGTAAGTGTTATAATTACATAATCCAAAATATAGTACTTCATAATTTAAAATACAATTCAATCAAAAGGCCTCTCAACTCACATCGAGGCCTTGGATTCTCTCGCAGGCAAGGCCCTCAAGATATGACTACTCCTTTGCCCTTATTCGGGACAGGAGGACCTGAAAGAGGAAAATGAGGGTGAGCCAACGATGCCCAGTGAATAGAATTCAAATATGCTATCAATACTCATCAATAAAAACCATGTATGCATGTCAATGTGTAGCATGATTAAAAGCTCATAACATATAGATATCAAGCATTTATAATACGTTCGATGCAAGTAAAAGCTTATCAATTTGAATCCACATTCCACATGCCTTGGGTTACTAGTACACGTCTATTTCACCGTGTCGTTGATCCCAATCATGTTTATTTGGGTTACTAGTACACGTCTATTTCACCGTGCCGTTGATCCCAATCATTTTTATTTGGGTTACTAGTACACGTCTATTTCACCGTGCCGTTGATCCCAATCATTTCCTTTCTTAAAACCCTCTTATAACAAGGTTAAGTCCCCCTATTAGCCAGATAGATGGGTCCAACCAAAGTCATAAGGTTTTCTCAAATCAATGCATCAGTCAAAACATTAGAACACATTCATGCTTTCAACATACAATATATATAAGTGATATGATGACATAAATGATATAATCATAAGTGAAGTCTACTCACAACCAAGCCTCGCGAGAGTATTTAACCACACATGACCACCAAACCGAATCAACCCAAATCAAGATCCTGAAACATTCATCAATATCCTACCATACATCAATTTCTATGCTCAATCACATAGACATTACACATCAACCCTAAATCAGTCCACATATAAACAATAGGCCTAAATCTCATCTAATCCCATCATTCAACTCAAATCACATGACTTAGGCCTCTAATGCATAGTTCTCATACATAAACCATTCTATTAATCAAAAATACTGATTTTCAATTTCTTTAGGCATAAACATGCCCAAATTGGGTCACTTGATCACAAGTAGGCCTAACCCATGATATGGTCACAACCACCAAATCAGTAGCATAATCAACTCTAATCATGCTTAATTAAACATAAGTTGCATCAATTCAATGATTCTAGGCCAAAAGCATCAAAAGCCCTAAAATATGAAATTTTCCATACTTAGGCCCTATTGTCGATTTACACTAGGTCACCATGTTCAGCCATATATATCACTGATTTTGCATAATGGGTTCATCAACAATGGCAACTAGGTCAACATAGTTGACATGCAAGCTATTTGGAAAGGTCTAAGTTCATATTCTAAATGTAGGTCTAATACAAACAACCCTACCAATTCTTCACATGTATTATTCTATTCAGGTGTATTAATCTACCAATAGAACTATATAATCACAAAATCCACCGTACATATTGAAGTATGTGAAGAAACAAACCTTCTGTCCAAATATCAGTCCAATCCAACGGTGGACCGAAAAGATATGTATCTTTGATGAACAAGTATCTAATCAGACAGTTTCTCCTTTCCTGCTGCAAATATCCAAACTCAGATGGCTACATCACACAAAATACTAAACGTATAGACATCTCCACCGTTCGGAATACAGAAATATCTGTTATAAACGACATACCCAAATTTGATATCCATCCAACGGTAGATTGATGAGATATGTAAGTTTGACCGAAACGGCACGAGAAACCCAGAAATTCCGACCAGCTTCGTTTGAGAGGTTATATCTCTCAGAAAAAGACTCTAATTAAGATCTCCACCGTTCAGAATGTAGAA
>CM069592.1:2737500-2975000 GCA_035771175.1 Paratinospora sagittata | reverse complement strand
AGCTATTTTTGATTTTTTTAAATCTATTTAGCTTTATTATAAATCATGTGAAATGCACGTTTGAAAGATGCGGCCTTGTACGTATATGTAATATCATAATTATCCATGTACATAGGAATTACTCTTTTTTTGGAAGGTAAAGAGAGGGAACACCCAGCAAGAACAACTAGCACACTATATCTCGAACTCTCCTAGGCCAAGTAACCCCAGTTGCATCTTCTCTCAAAATATTGAATAACCCACGGGGGGGAAGACAGGATACATACTCCCCGATTGAACTTCAAAGCCTCAGTAGCCAAATAGTCTGCTGCTCTATTACCTTCTCTGTAAATGTGCTCAACTTGAACTATCTAATCTCTCTGAAGGAGTCTTCTACACTCATTTACTAAGTTGGAAAGACTAAGCTGTGGCATACTATTGCCTTTTAACCAACCAGCCACCATAGCCGAATCTGTTTCGAAAACTATAGAACGATGGCCCTCCTCCCAAGCAAGACGTAAGCCATGAACAACAGTCCATAATTCAGCTTCAGTTGCAGAACAAGAGCCAATATTAGCCACAAACCCCCTCAACCACATACCACGATAGTCACGGAGAAGACCGCCACCCCTGCTCGCGATGAAGCAATCTTAAGACATCCATCAGTATTAAGCTTAGTCCAACCATGGTTGGGAGCACACCAGCCTACCATCTTCACCCTCTCTATCAATCCAGCACCATGGACCGCCACTTTGGCTCGAAAAGCATGAATGATTTCAACCACTTTCCCTTTAAGCCAAGCCATGCTATACTCGAAGTGAAAACGAAGATTACAAAAAGCTAAATCATTCCTCTATTTCCAAAGAGCCCACACATCAACCGTAAAGTAGGAAGCCCAGTCATAGTCAACATTACAATCATTAACGCCAGCAAGATTATGAGCAAGCCAGCTTTGGAAATCCAAATTGCTCTGAAGATAATACTCAACTGGCTGCAATAGACGCTTCCATAATTGCACGGCTCTAGAGCAATTTTGAAAAATATGATCAACATCCTCGATACATCCCACACATTCAATACAGTCAGATGTCATGGTGAAACCCCTTTTCATCCGCTCAGCATTGCACATGATCTTTCGATGCGCAACCATCCACAAAAAAGTCTTGCATCTTTGAGGAACTTTAAGCTTCCAAATCATCCTCCAAAGGGAAGTAGGATCTCCCATAAGAGTGCCAGTAGAAATAGTATAAGCAGAGGTCACCGTTAATATGCCACTCTTAGAAGCTCCCCAACATATGCCATCTGCAACCTCCTCCTCATCCCATAAGAGCACAACAGCAAGTTTATTTTCAACCTCAAAAGGGAGTAAACCTGATAGAACATTCCAGTCCCACCCTGAACCCTTCACCCAATAGCTTGAGACAGGCCTATACATCTCCACCAAACTCAAATCCCGCATTTTCATATTGATTAAGGCCACCTCCCCTACCCATGTATCAAGCCAAAAAAGAGTGTCCTTACCATTACGAACTAGAGCCCGCACTCCGCTACGTAAAATAGGCGAGGCTTTAACAATGCCCCGTCACGCATTGGAAGCCCCATTCTTAGGCTGTAACCTATCAATAGTAGCTTCCCGATGCAGATACTTCATGGAAACAACTCTGGCCCAACAACTATTCTTATCTGTAATTAGTCTTCATCCCAATTTGGCCAAAAAAGCCAAGTTCATATAAGCCATACTCTTGATGCCAAGACCACCGTCCTCCATAGGTTTGATGATGATTTCCCACTTAATGAGGTTGACGCCCTGCTTCTCATTAGACCCTCCCCATAGAAAACGTCGAACTAATTTATCAATGGTATTACACACCCCTATTGGTAACACCATAGTCTGCATGATGTACATGGGAATAGAGTTAAGCACCGATTTAACTAGAACCAATATACCCGCAAAGGACAAGAATTTTGTCTTCCACCCCTCCAATCGAGTAGTCACTCTCTCAATGATGTACTGAAAGTCAGCAGGTCGGACCCTCCCATGAATGGAGGGAGCACCAAGATACCGACCCAAGTTGTCCGTAAGGGGAATACCAGAAATAATAGATATGTCTTGAGCCACCACAAGCTCCACATTGTGAGATACAATATATATGAGATTTCTGATAGTTAACTCTTTGGCCCGAGCACGCACAAAATAAATCCAGGCACTTCATAATAACCTTTATCTGCTCTGTAGATGCTTCCGCAAACAAAACCATATCATCTGCAAAGAAAAGGTGGGAGATAGAAGGACCATTACGAGAAAGCTGTATGGGTTTCCATTCCTTTCGCTCCACTGCCCCATTAATCAAATGACCCAATCTTTCAATACACAGAACAAAGAGATAAGGCGAAATTGCATCCCCTTGCCGAACTCCGCGCTCAGGAGAGAAACAATCCAAAAGATCCCCATTCCAGGCAATCGACATCCTAGAGAAAGAGACACAATGCATCACATTTCAGGTCCACCCATCACCAAGACCAATCTCCTTCAACGAGTCTTCAATAAAATCCCAAGATAATCGATCATAGGCCTTTTCAAGATCAATCTTAATTGCCATATGAGATACACCACTCTTCTTAGTTCTCATTGAATGAAGGACTTCTTGATACACAATGACATTATCTGTAATTTGGCGACCAGGAACAAAGCTGCTTTGGTTGGGAGAAACAAGACTAGGGAGGATCATTTTTAGCCTATTTGTCATAGCTTTTGTAATCACTTTATAGCCCACGTTGCAGAGACTTATAGGTCTAAGCTGGGTCAATAATTCAAGATGCTGAACCTTCGGTACTAATACCAACAGAGTATCATTGATCCCATCTGGAAGCTTTCCTGACACCCAAAAGTCTTGAACAAGCTTGTAGACAGAAGGCCCCACTGTAGGCCAGAGGCGTTGATAAAAACCTGCATGAATACCATCCGGGCCTGGCGCTTTGAAGGGAGCCATATCAAATAAAGGGCTGATGAATCCTTGCCATGACAGCACCATCTAGAATTGGAAAACCCCCTTTAGGAAAATCAGACATATCCCCGCAAGGTTCTTTTGAAAATAACCTGGTATAAAAATCTTGAATTAAATGCTTCAACTGAGCTGAATCTGAAACCCAATTTCCATCTGCACCTTTTAACCTCTCAATGACATTCCTACTCCGACGAATGACTGTAGTAGCGTGATAGAACTTGGTGTTGCGGTCACCCGAAAGGATCCAGTCGGCTCTAGATTTCTGAAACCACGAAAGTTCTTCTTGATACAGAACAAGGTCCAGCTCCTTCTTAAGCTTAGACTCCAAAAGATGAATCCGGTGTGTAGGGTGTTTAGATAAGACACGTTGAATGCCTGCAAGTCTCGCCCAGAGCCTCTTCTTCCTCCTAGAAATACTCCCAAACTCGGTACTATTCCATGAGGTAAGAACCGAGGCTATATGCCGATTATTTGTATCCAAAGATCGGTCACGACTCCAATTCTCCTTAATGACATTGTAAAATCCCGGATGAGTCAGCCAAGCTGCCTGAAATTTAAACTGCGTTGGCCTCACAGTGGCACTTGGACCCTTTAAACGAACCAAGATAGGAACATGGTCAGAGTGATGTTTAGGAAGGTGAATCACTCTAGCGTCCTCAAACATATGCCTCCAAGCTAAATTACATAAAACTCTATCCAAGCGAGCTCCCTTAAACTGATCCCCTATACCCCTACTCCAAGTATAGGCTTGTCCGGAAAATCCCATGTCCAGCAAGTCATGATCAAAAATCCAATCCCCAAAACCAAAGCTGCCATGATGAGCCACAACATTCCCACTACTAACTTCTTCGGAACATACCACCGCATTAAAGTCACCCGCAATAATCCAAGGCTCACTCATATCAAAAACATTCTTATTAAGATCCCTCCATAACAGCTTCTACAAGCTGGCTGTAGGACTACCATAAACAACAGATAACAACCACTGATGCATACTACTATCCCGAACCCTCATATGGATGGATAAACTGGGGATGAGTAGCAATAATATTTATTTGACAAGAACTATGCCAGAACACCCAAATACCACCACTGAAACCCAATGATTCTACCTGGACCCATTCATCAAAACCCAGCTTTTTACAGAGAAAATCTGCCTGAGATCCACTCACTTTGGGCTCTAACAACCCCAATATGCCTGGTTTATACATTTTAAGCAGGTCTTTCAGGAAACGGTGAAACTCCTTCGAAGCCGCCCCTTGACAACATAAGAATTACTCTTCGGTTCCAATATAGTTATAATAACATATATATATAACGTGGATGGTACTTAGAGACTCTGGTATAAACTTAGTTGTGTAATCATACACACAAGAATTCCTTATATCACCCTAGAGCACCCTAGAGCTGGTACATGTGCGTATATCAACTAAGGTTAGTGCCCCCATAGTCTTTTTTTTTTATCATTTTTTATATGAATTAATAATATGTTAAATAATTGGAGTGTTGTAATGAAGTATAAACTGTAAAATCTTATTACCTAACTTTTGTATTGAATTATGCATGATTTGATGAAAATATATATAAAAATGTTGAGTTGATTTAGTTTCATAGTTTCTACCATAAAAGAGTAATACATATATAGTATATAATGAAAAGCATGTGAAAGATTGTCCTGCTTGTCTTGGGGCTAGCAAAACTAAGGTGCAATGAACCTACAGCTCTGCACTCGAATCGAAAAAGCATTAATCCACGCCATACCATTAAAGAAACTTCAAATAAATAAATATATAAACCACATAAAGCAAGAGTAATGTTATGTGTCACCCACGTTCCCATTCAATTTTTCTTATATATTTAAATGATACACATATATTATATAATAAATGTGCATCTTCAAAAAGAGTACTTTCTAAAGTGAATAAACTAAAACAAAACTTGTAGATGCACTTATTTTCTCCTCCATATAGCTATAGTCCTCTTCCTCTCTTCCTCATCCTTCACCATCACCACCACCACCACCACCACCATCATAATGTTTCCACTTCTTAGGCTCTGCCACAGCTGCCGCCGTCGGCCGGTTCAGCCTGGCAATCCCGTCTAAAGATCTATTGCCACTATTTTACTAACATCTGCTCAAAACCACAGTAGAAAAAAAGAAATAAGAGAAAAAGTAAATTAAATAAAGAAATATTAATAGTCTAACAATAGACTATCAAGACATGTAAGGCATGATAGGATATATATTTTATTTATATTAACTACTGAAGCCAAAAGAAAAAACCATAACCACAACATATATATAAACCTAAACTATAGATTAATACATTTTATTATATGCCCTATATATATAATTATTTATATTTTCTTTTACTTATTGGCCTTCTCATTGGCATGAAGATCAGCAAAGTAACCCTGTGGATTAGTCTCAAAATAGGCCCTTGAGATATTGCCCTCCCCACCAGGAGCCTTCATTGATCCAGAGCCTCCACCACTTGATTTCCAGAGTTTCCACCAGCACAGCCACTATTGCCACCTCTTCCACCACTTCCACCGCCACCTTTTCCTCCGCCGGTACTGCCACTACCACCACTTCCCTTTCCACCCATTTTTCAGTACTGTGCAGTAAAAGTTAACAATCTTCAAGTACGTTTGGCTTAGTAGTTTTAATTAGGTGCAAGAAATAGGAAAGCTAGTTGGCTTGTATTTATAGAAGGAAATGTAGTAGTAGTAGTAGTAGTAGTAGTAGTAGCAGCAGCAGTCGAAGCGACGACCCTCCCTGGCCGGCCTCTTCAAATTCCTCTGACTCGATCGCTTTGGATGGAGGGTAGATTAATTGAACAAATATTAATGAAGAGAATATATGGTAGTCCCAAGTCATTACATTACATATGTCAAGCCAGTCACCCAAGTCATCACAATCAACACTACTGGCGGTGCTCATCCAACTGATCACCAACCCAAGTAACCTAAACAATTATTTGGGTTGGGTTTGTAAATCAAATCCGGTTGGATTGAATTAGCTTGGGAATCCAATTAAGTTCCAATCAGGTCAAAGTTAATTATTGCTTTAGTTATCATTTTTTATTTTTTATTAGGGCCTACCTATTATAATTAAATCACATAAATACTCATAATAAATAATATGAAGACAAATATTATATCAAATTATGTACAATTAGAACCAATTTAAAGTCATTGGGTTCAAGTCAAAGGGTCTTATTGCGTTAAGTTAGTTTAAGATTAGCCCGACTACATTAGGTTATATTGCTATTTAAATATATGAAATCCGAAGCATAACTATGAACACCACTAATCAAAATGATCGCAGCAAACTAATGCTCTATTTGGTTTGCAATTTCGATGCATTTTTTGTATATAAAATTTTAAAAACACAAAAATGTGTTTCGTTGAGTTGTATTGGTAAACAGATTTCTACTTTATATTAAGAAAACATATAGTTTGTTTTTCCAAAATTGATAAAAATATTCTTTCCTAACTTTTTTGTTTCCTAAATTTTTTAGTTTTTTGATTTAATCTTTGTTTTCAAATCAACGACCAACCACATTGTTCCGATTACTAACCAAATGTTTCATAAGATTGTTTATCAACTCAACGAGAGTTAGGGGGTAATATATATTTCTGCCCTCTACTTTTAAAGACACTCTACCTCTTATTATTTATTTATTTTTATCTAATTCTTATCATCAATATTTATACTCTCTACCTTGCTTCTGTACTTTTCGTATTGAAAAACATTTTTTGTCCTTCCACTCGTATTAATAGATATTTATATCTTTTTTCAAAAAACAATCATCAATTAAGTTCAAATAAAAAAGACAATCTTACCAAAGTATTGTTGGAACATATATCGTTGAATATAAAAATTTTGAAGGCCAAAACTGAAGCTTTATAAAGTGAGTGTGGCCCTCTACATGCACCAACAAGAATTTTGTTAAAATTCTAATAAGTAGAGCACTGTAGCTCTATAACGTGACTATTGAGGCTATACATTAACTAGAATTTCTATAAAAAAAATCAGAGAGTGATACGGCGCAACGCTAAAAAGTGAGAGTTACGGCTCGTGCGATAAAACATAGAAAATTTAAATTTATTACACAAGTCACAATGCACACTTTTTGCACAATTGGGATAAGGGATGAAATCTCTGTCTTTACAAAGGGATTTCGTCCCTTATAGCAGATATGTAATTTCAGTTATTTTAACTCATCAATCTTTTTAAAATAATATAAATTAATCAAGAATTTTCTCTTTTTCTATGTTCTCAGTCAATTGAATTTTTCTGAGATTCTACTCTTTATTTCTATCAAATTCACCAAGTTTTTCAAGAGAGCAATATTGTTATTTAAGTTCGCTGTGAACGATTCATTTTGAGTACCCTTCGATCGATTAGATTGTTGTAGCCTAAAGAGTAAACGCTCGTAAAACTATAGTCCTTTAACAGGGGCAATTTTTACTTTAAGCCAGTGTCCTCGATTCCTTTACTATTTCTTTCAATCTCAGCTAGTATTTACATTCTTACAAGTACTTCCCGTTAAGATATGTGTAACTTTTTATGAAAATAATAATAATAATAATAATAATAATAATAGTAATATTTACACTTGCACATGCGCTAGTGATCATATATAAGATTAATCAGCCGCTTGAAAGCAATATTGATTTGTATATGCTTCGTGATCTCAGAACATAACATTACACTTAACTATAAAATATTCCAAATAGGCGCTATATATATATATACATAGACCCAAATGTCTGTAAGTCTCACTGGGACCATTATCGTTATCACACTATCACACCATTTCATAAAGAAACTTGAAAAGCAATTTATTTATTATTATTATTATTATTAATAAGGAGAAATGCATCTCTCTTCTCTCCATAAATTAGTCCAAGTAACAACAGCGGGGTGGTGTCCACTTTCTCTTCGCCACCACCACAACCATGTTTTCATTTTTTAGGCTTTGCCACCGGCGCTCCGACTCCGATCACTCATCTGACTACTACGACGACGAGGAGCCTTCAGTGAATCAAAAATGTATGCGTTGGATAAACAAAAGCAGTTCAAAAGACAAACTAATTATACAGCCGCCGCCACCACCTTCCCCTGAAATCAACCTCTTGTGCAGTTACGGTGGCAGATTTAAGGACGAAAATCACTGTAACCCCAAAACTTACTACGGCGGCGAGAAACGCATCATCACCGTGAATCGCTACTTCTCCGCTTCAAAACTCTTCCACCACCTCTCCACCAACCTCTTCGCCGGTGGCCTCAACAACAACAACTTCAACTTCACTCTCAAGTACCATACTCTCATTGTTTCTAACGCTACCGATTCCCTCATCACTGTTGTAACCGATGAAGACCTACAACACATGATCAGAGAATATGACCGCTTTAATCCTTATAACACTAGGCACTGCTATCTTGATGTCTATCTCTTCCCCAGATATCATCTTCAAGAATATCCAAACCAAAGTTTCCACACCAGCAGCGGCATCAGCAAGTGTGACGACAGAACTAAGCTTCGTCTCATGTGCAGAACCGGCGGTCATTTTTACTTCTATCCTTGCCGTAATCTGCAATCCTACGAAGGCGGTCTGAGCCGCGCTGTCATAATGGATCATCGCCCTTCATGTCTCTCCCACTTCTTGTCTTACCTCTCTCGTGCGCTTTTCAATGGCAGCATCTCATTCACTGTCAAATACAGTCTCGATTACGATCGTCCCAATTGCCTCGTCTCTCTCACTAACGATGAAGATCTTCGAAATATGATCCAACTTTATGACATTTACTCCTCTTCTTTTTTCAAACCTTACCACCTCCTTCTTCATTTCTTCCCTTTAGAGAGAGACAGCAAAAAAACTAGTACTCCATTAAAATTGCCAATTAGTCCTGATGATAGGGTCATTGCCTCAGGATCTGACGATAATTTGGAATCAGAAGTAGTGCCCGGAGCATCATCAACTGGCTTGCAATCTGCCGCGGATTCCAATATTTCTTGGTAAATTTCTGTTAATTTCCCAAAGATTCAAAACATTGTTATTCGCTTTGTATTAAAACCTCCTAGCATTCTTCAATTACGAAAATGCTTTTACAACCCAAAAATCATACCCATGGTTTCTAGCAATTGCTAATTGATGTAAATAAGTTTCTGTCATTAATTATTATTGTTATTATTTTATTTTTTGTTTATGTAATTCCATTGGAACTCTTTCACAGCTGTGCGGCCATGAACGTAAGCTCTGAAGAAGAAGCCGTAACCACACCGGTGTTGCATCGAGCTCAGGTTCAAGTCATCCATGATCCCAACTGTAGGTTTCAGACGGCACTGGTTCGGAATAATTCTGGGGATTTTTCAAATTTGGAGCCGCTACAGGTTCAACAACTCCAGAAATCGGTTCGGCCTGGAACACTTTGCATCGACCACGCAACAGGGCTTCCACTCATGTCCTGAAACCTTTCTCAGAGCATGTTGTTCTCGCGAGTAGTACTGCAATAATGACAGAACAAGTTTCCACAAATGAAACTAATTAATTGAGCAGTAGTACTGAATCGGAAGCTTGATGATCTCCCGCGCAACCACCGTGAATCGGCTTCGGAAATTATTTAATAATGCAGTCTTCGTCTTTGTTGTTAATTACTTTGTTAGCAGTACTGTTTGTGTGTGTTCTTTGGTTTCCTTCTTATTCTTATGCATTGTTAGGTGCCTTTGTTTGCTTTGCTTTTGCCCTTTTGACTTAAAAAAGTATGTCAAGCCTTTTGTTTAGCTTTCGTGAAAGGGTAATGTCCAAAAATTATAACCAAAATTATAACCGAGGATGTTTCTCATTCAAAAGTGCTCATTTAAGCCATGGTAATTGTTCGAAGAATGTTATCGTAATTTTACTTTTGAACAAAAAAAGTCTTAAATCATAAAACTCGAGATTTTGTCCATAAATAATAGAAATAACGCACAATGCATGCAACTCCACTCTAGTTAATTATTTGGAAAAAAATGTATAATTATTAATCAATTAATATAGTGGCAAGTGATCGTAAAATATCTCATTTGTACCATTTGATTAAACGCTAATTGTTTATGGAATAAAGTGGGAAGGAATATTTCATTAACGTTACGCACACACACAAAGTCGTTTTAGTTATCCAGTCTTTGTATATTAATATCCAAAAGAAACAAAATCCTAAAAATCATTTTAATTACAGGTGGGCAACTAATTATTTAAATCACTACGGAGTGTGACCAGTCAAGTGATTGGAGTTTTGATCATTTTTTTTTCCCTCCAAATGCAAGTTGCATTAATTTAGAAATTATTATAGCTCATGCCATAGATTCCCCCTTGCACATATTATACACCGGGATCTTAGATTAGTATCTATACATTATTTGTGAAAATATATACCTCTACTCTCTTGGGAGAGCCAACCTACTAAACGCTCGAGCCCGAGACAAAGGGCAAGGAATTGGAGATAATCAGACGCAAAAAAAATCAGTAATTAAAAAAAATAATAAAAAAAAAATGTATCTCTCAAAATGTCGTTATGTATAGTTATAAACAATTATAGATAAACCTAATTCGCATACGATCTCTATATAACTTTTAAGATCATTATTATAGATTGTCATTCCTCTTCTTAGCACTTATTTAACGAATACGTGTAAAGGAGGAAGCACATTTCAAGAACTTTACAAAAAGTCATTAATCTTAGTTATATATCCCAAGGTTTTTTATATGAAAAGTGTTAAATTGACTGTAATTATTATGAAGTGGCCTAATACTAGGTACATCTTCTCATATAACAAAAGACAATTAAATAAATGAGTCAAACAATCTTCTTCTCATATTAAATCACATCAATAATAATTATAATTTTTTATAACTACTACAGTTAATTTAGTATTTAACTCTATAATAATATCCAAACAAAAAAAAAAAATCTTGCAAGTTGCCGTAATTTAGGTGTGCTGGGTACTGGTGCCATAGATTCTTTGGATCTACTAAAATGTGTAATTTTGAGTAGAAAAATAAAAGTTGCATTTGGTATAAGATTTTGAATTTAATTTTCAGTATTTAGAAACAAAGAATATAAAAAAGGCATTGAATATGTGTTTGGTTTGAAAGGATCTTAAAAACGATTTTTGGTTGAAATCTCAAAAATGGGCTCATCGTTCTCTAGCTTTTCCTCGACATGTTTTTGACAAACTACTTTATTTTAGCAATATGTTAGAGGAGAGTCTCAAGATACAAATGAAACAATTTATAATTTATAATTTATAATAAAAAAACACTAATTGTCCTTTATTACTACTTTATTTATAATTTATAATAAAAAAACCCACTAATTGTCCTTTTGACTTTATTAATTATGTAATTTCTCAAAACTATTTTTAAAATGTGTGATAGTACATTCTAAGAAATTTTACAAAATGTTGGAGACAATTATGTTAAAGTGAAAGTTGTTTAAATACAAAATTCTCATTTTCATCTTATTAATATTAAACATAATTTATCATCAAAAGCGTATAAATGAACTTATATGATAGCGACGACCGAAGTGTAGGTTCCTACAAGGCCGCAGTTGAGATAGAAAGAAGAAGAAAAACTCACCTCCTTTCCCACATCACATCAATCTACTCACTTCAATTTTCAGTCATTAACCTTGACTTGTACCACTAGATTCATCGAATCGCACCTCTAAAAATCCAATCTTTTTAAGATTCTCGATCTCATAATAGCTATTTTTGGTTTTTTTTTTTTTTAATCTATTTAGCTTTATTATAAATCATGTGAAATACACGTTTGAAAGATGTGGCCTTGTACATATATGTAATGTCATAATTATCCACGTACAAGAGAATTAATCGTCGGTTCCAATGTAGTTATAATAAGATATATAAAATGGATGGTACTTAGAGACTCAGGTATAAACTTAGTTGGTGTAATCATACACACAAGAGTCCTTAGATCACCTTAAAACTTGAGATGTGAGTTGGTATAAACTTAGTTGGTTTAATTTTAATTTAGTTTTATGTTTGAATGGGAAGCTCTTAATTTCTCACTTAATTTTGCAGAGTAAGCTCCAACTAAAAGGAAGAATCTGAGCTCGTGTTGTATAGAAAAATTATGATGAGAAAATTAAAAGTGTGTTTAGTTGGTGATTTAAAAACTTAGATCTAATTAAAAAATAAAAAATTTAGAAAAATATGTTTCATTATTTTCTAAAAACATCTTATTTTTTTTACAAAAAATAAAAAATTATTTTCAAAATTTTATGTTTTTAATGTTTTATGTTTTTAAATTTAGATAGATTTTTTATGTTTTAAAATTTTTAGATACACAAAATTGTATCAGAATCTTAAACCAAACACATTCTAAGGGACTAATAAATTTTTTTCTAAGCTCTTTAGCTTAACCAGAAGTTTTTATTTTATCGGCTACCAAAAACAACTAATAAGATCATTAGTTTCTACGATAGTTCCCTGTCTAAACCATTTGTTAGAGCACTTTGTTATTGATTATAAATGTAAAAAGAAGGAAGCACATTATTTGATAAACTTCTACAGAATAAAGTAAATTTTGTAATATATCCTAAGTCTTTGTATATTAATATCCAAAAGATACAAAACCTAGAAAGTCATGCAAGTTGCAGTAATTTAGGAGTGCTGTTCACTCATGCCATAGATTCTCTGGAATCATTTAAAGATCTAATTTCCACTAATTAAATAAGAAAAAAGAAAGAGAGAGAAAGAAATTAATAGTGCGAAGTACTATAGGAATATCACGATATAATTAAAATTTCTTAAGTCTAGTTTTTCAAATTTCCTCAAAATTGCTTGTTCCAAGCTTTTCAGTAAACAGCAAAAGTTAAAAAAAAATTGATTGAGATTTTGATGAGATATAGAGATCTACTGCCACCATTTTACTAACATCTGCTCAAAACCACAGTAGAAAAAAGAAATAAGAGAAAATGTAAATTAAAGAAAGATAGAAATATTAATAGTCTAACAATAGACTATCAAGACATGTAAGGCATGATAATATAACTGGTAGGATATATATTGATATTAACTATTAAAGCCAACAGAGAAAACCATTCAACCCATAACCAAAACATTTTATTATATGCCCCATATTTATATTTTCTTTTACTTATTGGCCTTCTCATTGGCATGAAGATCAGCAAAGTAACCCTGTGGATTAGTCTCAAAAGCAGCCCTTGAGATATTGCCCTCCCCACCAGGAGCCTTCATTGATCCAGAGCCTCCTCCACTTGATTTTCCAGAGTTTCCACCAGCGCCACCACTAATGCCACCTCTTCCACCAATTCCACCGCCACCTTAATTTTCCTCCACGGGTACTGCCACTACCACCACTTCCCCCTTTCCACCCATTTTTCAGTACTGTGCAGTAAAAGTTAACAATCTTCAAGTACGTTTGGCTTAGTAGTTTTAATTAGGTGCAAGAAATAGGAAACCTAGTTGGCTTGTATTTATAGAAGGAAAAGTAGTAGTAGTAGTAGTAGTAGTAGTAGTAGAAGCGACGACCCTCCCTGGCCGGCCTCTTCAAATTCCTCTGACTCGATCGCTTTGGATGGAGAGTAGATTAATTGAACAAATATTAATGAAGAGAATATATGGTAGTCCCAAGTTCTCGATTCTTAGCTATTTGATGCTTTGGGAGTTGGAGAAATCGAACTTCAATTTATTTCGTCTCTATTGAAAAACGTTACTAATTGAATGAGCATAATTCCCATTACCTTACATATGTCATGCACTCACGCAAGTCATCACAATCAACACTACTGGTGGCGCTCATCCAACTGATCACCAACCCAAGTAACCCAAACAATTATTTGGGTTGGGTTTGTAAATCAAGTCGTTGGACTGAATTAGCTTGGGAATCCAATTAAGTTCCAATCAGGTCAAAGTTAATTATTGCTTTAGTTATCAATTTTTATTTTTTATTAGGGTCTACCTATTATAATTAAATCACATAAATTCTCATAATAAATAATATGAAGGAAAGCATTATATCAAATTATGTACAATTATGTCTGATTGGAACTAACTTAAAGTCATTAGGTTCAAGTCAAAGAATCTTATTGAGTTAAGTTAGTTTAAGATTTTTTTTAGCCCGACTTCATTAGGTTATATTGCTATTTAAATATATAAAACCCGAACAATAACTATGAACACCCCTAATTAGAATGATTGCAGCAAACTAATGCTCCGTTTGGTTGCATTTTTTGTATCTAAAATTTTAAAAACACAAAAATGTGTTTTATTGAGTTGTATTGGGAAACAATTTTCTACTTTATATTAAGAAAACATATAATTTTTCCCAAAATGATAAAAAGATTCTTTCCAAACTTTTTTGTTTCCTAAATTTTTTAGTTTTTTGATTCAATTTTTGTTTTCAAATCAACAACCAAACACAATTGTTCCTATTACTAACCAAATGTTTCATAAGATTTTTTATCAACTCAATGAGAGTTAGGGGGTAATATATATTTCTGCCCTATACTTTTAAAGACACTCTACCTCTTATTATTTATTTTTATCTAATTCTTATCATCAATATTTCTACTCTCTACCTTGCTTGTGTACTTTTTGTATTGAAAAACATTTTTTTGTCCTTCCACTCATATTAATAAATATTTATATCTTTTTTCAAAAACCAATAATCAATTAAGTTCAAATAAAAAAGACAATCTTACCCGAAGTATCCTTGGAACATATATAGTTGAATGTGAAAATTTTAAGCAAGTCCAAAACTACAATTTTGTAAAGTGAGTGTGGTGCTCTACATGCACCAACAAAAATTTTGTTAAAATTCCAACAAGTAGAGCGCCGCAACTCTATAAAGTGAACATTGTTGTTATACACTAACTAGGATTTCTACAAAAAATCAGAGAGTGAAGCGTTGCAGCTTGTGCTATGAATTTGAATTTTCTATGTTTTAACGTGACTTTTTTTTCGTGTCTTTTTGCAGGAATGTGTCTTTACAAAGTTATTTTGTCCCTTATCGTAGATGTTTAATTTCAGTTATTTAAACTCATCAATCTTTTCAAAATAATTTAAATTAACTAAGAATTTTCTCTCTTTCTACTGTCTTTGTCAATTAAAATTTTCTTTCGTTCTACTCTCTCTTTCTGTCAAATTCTCCAAGTTTTCCAAGAAGATAATACTGTTATTTAAGTTTGTTATTAATGATCTATTTTGAGTACCCTTTGATCGATTGGATTGTTATAGCTTAAAAAGTGAACGCTCGTAGAACTGGGGTACTGAACTGGGGCGATTTTTACTTTAGGCAAGTGCCTTGCATGCCTCAATCTTTTTACTGTTTCCTTCAATCTCGGCAATTATTTACATTCTTACAAATACTTCCATTAAGATATGTGTAATTTTTTATAAAATAATAATAATAATAATAATAATATTTACACATGCACATGCACTAGTGATCATATATAAGATTAATCAGCCGCTTGAAAGCAATATTGATTTGTATATTCTTCGTGATCTTAGAACATAACATTAGACATAACTATAAAATATTCCAAATAGGCGTTATACATATATATATATTGGCAAGTGGTGTGGCAGAATATTATAGACCCAAATGTCTGCAAGTCTCACTAGGACCATTATCATTATGACACCGTTCCTTGAAGAAACTTCAAAAACTATTTAGATTAAATTAATAAGGTAAAGAGAAATCACCAAGGGGTTTGACGGGGTGGGAGGAATTTCTTCGGTCTTGACCTCAGAGTTTTGGGATAGACTTTATCTTCACTTGGCAGGGTAAGTGAAATGGTTTGCTCTTTTTGCTCAGGGGCGAAGCTTTTGTGCTATACTCGCATTTACAAACGCTCACGTACGTTGAGTCATATGTTACTATGTCCTTTAGTAATATTTGTTTAAGATTAAATTAATGTTTGCGGTGCGTAAAAGTTGACACGAGGATATCACCTAAATTGCTTATAATAATAATAATATGAAAGATTCATCGGAAAATGAGGGGTATTTATACATATTTATATAATACAATAGATATTGTCAAATCACGTATCATAATATAATTCAAAAGACATGGTACATACATTAAAAATTGTTTGCGTTAAAATTATGTGTTGAGGATATATATTTTGATCATTTATATACGCTAAATGTCAACATTATTTTTTGACACTGATATTTAATTTTTTTAAATATTTTAAGGATGTGTATGTACTGTATAATATTTTCAGTGCTATCATTAAAAAATGACGTTGACATTAAAAATACTTATAGCATTACTCTTTTTCTAAACATCTATGAAAGCTCGGGGGTCATTGAATTTAGGGGTGTAAGCAACGCGATCGACCTGACCCGATCTCATCTAACCAAACTCGACCATTTCGGATCGGGTCGGGTTTGATAGATATGTCGGGTTGGTCGAGTTAATTTTTAAGCAACCCGACCCAACCTCTTAAAATTTATATATATATATATATATATATAAAATAAAATATTAAAAAAAATATTACATACAAGGCTTCTAATTAAGAAGGCTCATAACCCTCACGCCTCAACCATTTTTCTTGAGTTGTTTGGTTAGATAGTAAGAAGAATAGGATAAGATAAGTGTTTGAGACTAAAAGAGAAAAATTCTCATTTTAGTCCACATTGTTTGTTGAAAAGAATGAAAGACACTCCTTCTTTATATAAGCCCATCAATTCCTTAATTATTCTCATTTTTATAAATTAAATTTAAAAGTAGTTTAACTTGTACATATATGAGTTCTCCTAAAAAAGAGAAATCTCATCTTTTAAAACCTAAATAATATTTTAATAAGTTTGATACATAATAATTTAACATATTTTATTATTAATATAATCTTAAATAGCAATTATTAAGCTTTAAAAAAAATTAAATTATTTAATAGAGGCTCAACCCAATCAACTCAACTAGACCTCATGGGTCGGGTAGGTTAGGAGGTAGAAACCTAACCCGACTCGACCCAATTTTACCTCTAATTGGATTACATGAAGATTTAGACATATATTGTATATTGTGCATCTTCATGCGATCTAACCTGATATGAATATATATGAAAAATTTGTGTTTTCAACCCACGGCCTGAGTTTCCATGAGTATAGCCTTAGCAACACCCATTTGGAACCTTGAAGAGATACACTCTTTGTGAGCTAATAATTGGAGCCATTGGTTGAAAAGAAAAAAAGCTCATAAATATAATTCAATTTCTACTAATATGCTATGACTATTTAGTTTTATTTTAAAATATTTGATGATCACATTCTAAATTACCTTAATTTATTATCACTGTTTTATTTTATTATTTAATTACTCTTTTCTCCTTTCTAACTTCTAAGTACTACTTTCTAATCATTATTTTCTATTTTGTCCTTTTATGCTCTTAAATTTCTTATTACATTCCCATCAAAAGACATTTTTATTTTTTTCTTGGGAAAATGTTAGGATTTATCTCGCCCTGTGCTACTTAATCAATTGTTAAATTTCTGTAACAGGAATGCCTTTTGATCAGCGGCTTAGGCTTTAATTAATACTATTTTTACAAAAATGTTTTTTTTTAAGAAATGCTTCTACATAAAGCATGATAAAAAAGCTTAGTCTCATCAGCAAATATTATCAAATCTTTCAAATGTGCTAACTTTTGATCCAAGCACTTTGTAAAAAAGTTATATCAAACGGGACCTTGTATATTATCATTCATAATAGCTATTTTTGGTTAATATATATATATATATATATATTTATCTGTTTAGCTTTATAAATAATGTGAAATTCACATTTGAAAGATGTGGACTTTTACATATAAGTAATATCGTCATTATTATCCATGTACAAGATAATTAATCATATGTTCCAATGTAGTTATAATAAGATATATAACATGGGTGGTACTTCCGAGACTCAGTACTCATATACAAGAGTCCTTTAGATCACTTGAATATTTGTACTAATCATATTAGTGGAGTTTTTCCGTGATTTTCCAATCTTTATCATATTCCCCTACTATTTTAATTTGGCTTTTTATCTTTTATTTTTTTAAAGCTACCTAAGATTCTTAATTAAAGGATGCATGACTAAGACTGATGGAGGCTTTGGCATTTTTTTAGTAACATTAATTAACAGCCAATCAAAATTAAAGACAACTGTTAAATTGGGATTCTACAAAGGTCATCCCATAATGAGATTGCTTTTTCAAAGGAGAAATAAAAATTGACCTATTATAAAATAATATATTTTTTTAATAAAATTACAAATCTGACATGTTTAACATTAACAATTGACCGTGAGAATTTCAATATTTTTGACGTATTTTAAAAAAATTAAGCAACTCCAAATACAACTAGTCGGTCCAATTCTACTAAATTATACATTAAAATTTATAGTTACATATTTAAAAAAGATTCTGATTTAGTGAGATTTAGGAATATGCTTAAAAAATGTGAACTAACCCTTTAAATCAACATATAATTGCTCAATACACATAGCTAATCCAAGGAATTCAGACGATCAAATCTCAGAGGCCTCAGTAAATTTTTTTTAAGTCACATGACAATTTATAATTGTAATGAAAGTTGATAATTGATCTCCTCCGACTGCCTAAAATGCACAATTAATTAATGACATGCATGTTGGAGAGAATTTTACGAATTAATTTTTTGTTCGGTACCTTGCATGAGCTTTTCTTTTTCTTTTTTTCAAAGAAAAGTAATACATTGTTGTTTTAAGGTAAGAGAGCAATTTACTTGAGGAATGCTTTAGTAACATATTTTTTTACGAATATTTTTGATATTATCTTTAAAAATTAGATCACTTAAATCAGGCGTTGGTCATGCGTATAATGCTTATAGACTCGAAGTGAGCTCGAAATTGTATGGAGTTGACAGATGGCAATACTTTTTCAAAGTAACTTCAGTGGGCCCCTTTTTCTCTCTTCGTTAAATATTAAAAAAGAAAGAAAGGGTGAAACACCCTTTAGTTTTTTAATGGGAAAGCTATTTGGGCTCACACCTCTTATTTAGCTTTTTATCATGTGAAGGGATGCCATGAACCCAACATATCTCTTTCTTTTGTTTCTAACTATTGAGAGAAATGTTTTAGTTCCACATATTTCGTTAGTTATTAGTTAATTATTTATTTATATAATTAAAACTTTTTCAAATTTAGTGTAAATAAGTTTTCTCAAAATAAACGTTTTTTTTTTTCACCCCTCTAGCTGAAAATTATGGTGAAAAAAGATTAGGTCCGAGAATTTTTTTGAAGTTTTTTCTCAATTTTTTTTTTTTTTTTTTTTGTGAAAAAAATTATTTTCTTGCGAACCAAAGACACTTTTAACTTTTTCTTTTTTGCTAGAAGCTTCCTTCGTAATTAAGCAACGCAGCACTGTCACTTTGGTTCCGTCATTGGTGTGTATATATATACATGTCCAACGAAGTAAGGGGAAGGAAGTGTTTCACCATCATTCGTCGTTGATTTAATAATTATGGAGTTCTCTGGTACTACGAGCACACATCAGCCCAGGTCTAATTCTACTTCCGATGGTTCTTCGTCTGATGACTCCGAGCACGAGCCTTCTCATCCCACCAACACCTGTATTCTTTCACAGAATAATAATCCAATATTGAAGGAGGAGGAGGAGAAGAAGAAGAAGAAGAAAAAGAAGAAGGCAGCACCTGAAGTACACCTCCTATGCAGTTGTTTCGGTAGGATCGTGGTCGACGCACACAATAACAGCAGCTACAGCGGTGGCCAGAATCGCCTTATCACGGTGGAGCGCCACTGCTCCTACTCCGATCTCTACCACCGCCTCTCCAAGGTTATTTTCAGAATATCACCCTACTACCCGTCCGTCATTCTCAAGTACAAACTACCAAATCATGGTCTCGACCTCCTCATCACTGTCGAAACTGATGAAGATCTCCAGAACATGATCAAGATGTACGACCACGTTAATCGCAGGGGCCATGAATATAACCCCTTAAATCTCCGCCTCTTTCTCGTACCCGACTGCTAGTCATGAAAAGCATTTTTTTTTTTTTTATATAAAAAGAAAATATGTGTTGTGCCTCTCTTATATATAGGTTTAATGTTTGCGAGAGGAATGGGAAGTCGAGAGCATTGATTGCAAGCTTTTGCAAATTATAGAATAAGATTAAGTCAAATTAAAAGTGATATATTAAGTTATAGATAATTTAAGCTTTAATATATGTGATAGAATATAGACCATTAATGTGGAAAGACTTAGATGATACTTTCTATTTTTATGACAGACTAAAATAGATATATCAATAGATAACAAAGAAGTTTTCTATAAAAAAATAGTTATGGTTCTCAAACACATGTATCATTATTATTCTAATTCTGATGTTCCATCGTCAGATACAGAGCACAGAGAAAAGCTAAAGGATTCTCTTGGAGAAACGTATTGATCTTGAAGACAAACTACACGACTCTAAAGAAACTTGATCATTATGAATTCAAATACACTTTTGTTTTTAATTTATTAATTATTAATAATTTAATATAAATATTCATATTCTTTCGTTGATGGTTTTCATTCAAAGAAATTCTCAAACAGTTAAAACTAATGCAATTATACATAATAAGGTATGGTAGTGGTGTTTGTAAAGCAGTGGACAGTGGTCGAGATGTTTGGAGTAATCATCTCTTGCCCCCATTCTGGGCGACAATCCTACTCAAATTAAATATTACAATAGAAAGTAAAGAACACACTTTTTAGAGAAGTAGGGTATATTTTAGTGGGGTAAAAGTTCTGTGAAAAAATAAAGAGTTGGGAGGAATAAGAAGAAGGGGATTAGAAAGAGAGAGGCTTAGATTAAAGGAGGGGAAAAGCAGTTAATTTAACTATGAGTATAAAGAGATGTTTTAAAGATTAATGGGCGTGGGTGAAGTGCGTTTGACTCCAGGGGACTAATCAAAATTACAGTTATTACATCACTTTTCAAAAACATGATTCACATTTGAAGGGGACTAATCAAAATTGGTTGATTTCATCTGCTTAAAAGATGGAGGAATGCTTTCCTTTTTCCAACAATATGATGCTAGATGAGATATTAGGAAGGGAAAAACAGAATGTTTGAGAGAGTTCATACAAAACAGATCATTCTCCGCTTTTAAACATTTAACTCAAGCCTTCCCCTGATAGACTAACTAGGATTTGATGATCTCTCCATGAAAAACAGTTGGGAGCAGCAATCAAAATTCAATCCATGACCTTTTTCTTCATTGTTCATTTTTAACTTCTCAGACAGAATGGTGAGAAAAGAGCAACAAAAAACTCCATGACCTTGGCCTTTAACCATGCCTGTTTTTGGGTCTTTATTTGTAAATTATTCTTTGATGGAGTAGTCAACAAAAGAGATAATAAAGCTAAGAAACTAACCAGTATTCCACCAGGAGCAACCAACTTGAGAAAATGATTCCCAATACATGATCCTGAAAATAAATTGTCAAGAAGCCAATGAATTAATACAGAGTAGTATATCTGAAGTAGGTTTTGGTCATTCAACAAAGGAACAATTTGGAATGCAACTTACTGCAGAAATTACTATATGAAGATCAAGTAGTGCTTGAAGGAACCAAGCAATTTGTTCATTGAATACTTATATAATTGGCTTTTACCTTTTGATTGGACCATCAGGATGCAACCCAATGGCATCTAACGCCCCCTTATCCATAACAAGTTTGAACTGTGCAGCCAATTTTGTCTCAAGGACATCATCAACCTATGACAAATGCATCAAATTAATGGTGACATCGACTTCAACAAAGTGGAAATGTTAAAAAGGAACCAACGAATTCATGAATATAACCCCAACTAAACATTTTTTTTTTTGAAGCAGTGGTATCCTCAACTGGGACCTATACGCACTGCATCAATCCAAGGAAATTAATCTCGTCAATTTAGGGCTCGAACTTCAAACTATTGTCTCAAACAATATCTTCAGACCATTGTCTCAAACTTCAGAACTATTGAGCCAATGCCCTAGTGGGACCTGCACATTTTCCTACTTCACCAAATTTAACACCAATTTAATACAACAATGACCAAGTAATTATAAGGCATAGCTATGCTTCCATAAATGACCCAAGAATAAAAACCTCCTCTTTTTAATTTCGTAACCCTTCAGAAGTGGCAGACTTGGTCAAGAATATATGTAACTTCATAGAATGGCATTTCATGGTTAGTTAACTCATGGTAACAGTAGTTACAGATGATCCAACTACTTGCATTTCCCTAATCAATATTACTCATCATAAACATTAATATTAGGCTGATTGAAAACCAATTACAGCATATATACTAACAATTATTCAAATAGAAAAAGAGAGATATTGGCACAGCATTGGAGAAAATGAAAATCAACAATGTAGAAATTTTATACAAAGTTCCCAAAATCTACGCTTTCCCCCTATGAATCCTGTTTCATAGTCGTGCTCCATTTAGAACCATATTTTTTGTTAAACCACGAGCAACGATGTCCTTGCTATCATAACCATGGTTAAACAAAAGATTTAAAATAAAAAAAGAAAGGAATTCAACCCATTCTCTTAGTAGGGTTTTTCCAAAAAAAAAAAAATTGTGACAATTGCTAAGTTGGTGCAGAGATCAATTTCATTCTTGATTTGAGTAGGATTGATAGCATCAAATTCTTGTCGGACAGTTTGTAGTTCTTCACAGTAAGCTTCAAGGGTACTACCATCTTGTTTGATGTTGACAGATCTCCATGTTAACTCATAAACTTTAGAAGACTTATTACTTACAGTATAGGTCTTCTCTACAGCACGCCAGATAGCCTCTGCAGTAGGGAGATGATCCAAGAGAACTCTCACATGCTTCTTCATTGCATTACGAAGCCATGTTTGAACAATACAATTTTCCTCCTCCCAAGTTTCATATGCTTCAACATTAGTTTTCTCAGGGGCCTTCTTCGTGCAAGTAATATAGCCAAGTTTTCTCTTGCTCGCAATGGACATGCGAGCGATACGAGCCCAAGCATCATAGTTAGTTCGACCAGATAGTTTCTCAGGAGCAATCTTGACATTATCAGATGGTCACTGACCATTTTGTAAGGTAAAAAAAAATATTCAGGGTAGCAGTGGAAGTATATTGTAATAATTTAAGAAGGAAAAATATAGCAGACCCTAGAGATCTAGGATTAAAACAAGAACATGATTGTAGTTATATGAACAGTTTCAGAATTAGGTATATCAATTTATGTCTGCTTTGATACTATGTAACATAAAACAATGGTGGAGAAGTTTTTCATATATTCATCTCTCTCTGGAGGAGAAAATATATACAGGTACAAAAAAATAAACTAATTGATCTACTTACAGCAATTATAGGGAATATTCTAATTATACTATCAATTTGCTAATTCCTAGCTGATTCCTTCCATAAATAACATAATCATATGATACACCAAATCTCGAATTAAGCACAACTCACGCCAACATCTCTACGCTTGAATCTGCCTAATTTATATACCTTCCTTTATAGTAACTTCTTTTATCTATAGCTTTTAGCTGTAAGTGGTTATATTTTACTATTAACTTCTACTCCAGTCATTTTCCTACTAAACTTCCTGCAATACAAGGATATCACAACAGCGTACCATAATAATCTCTTAATTAGTTTTCCATTTATGTCTACGTGATCGGATAGAGTAGAAAGCTCATAAGAATTACACTGATTTTCTTACCTTTCAATGAAGTTTCCATACACTTGAAAAGGGAAGCTAAGGAGATGAAAAGTGAGATGTAGAAAAATGTTGGGCGAATGAAGAAATTGGGCCTTCTAATTTCTAATAGTCTATGGGTAGCTGTTGTCCCTTTATATTTGTGCGAATTTCGCTATAACTATCTGCCAAGTCCCATCATTCTTTTCTTTTTGTTATCATCATAGATTATCATGCCAGTTGCCCTGATGCATGGGGGCATATGTAATGTTTGTCTTGGTATAATGGTTAAATTCATTACCAACTGTTTTCTTTTGCATGACTTCTGGGAAATCGTGGAGACGGCAAAAGGCACCCCTGAGTTTCAACAATTTTCTTCTCAATAGACTCATTTTTATAAGTGATCCCCTCTCTTGATTTGGTTGCTTATGTGATGCACCTACTCCTGGCTAAGGTTAGACAAAAAAAATAAAAAAAAATACATTGTCTAATTTAATAGAGTGGGACATATATATATATATATATATATATTTTTTTTTTATGTCCAACCACATAAAAAGAACTGTCTAACTCTTTTAGGTCGGACGTCTTCAAATCAGGTGAGAGGAAATAAGTTGCCAAAATCCATTTTCGCTGCCTCATTCCACTATTTTCACATATTTTTTTATGAAAAAATATACAAACCCAACAAAAAATATTAAAATTCATTAAAAATATGTAAAAATTATGTTTTACTTACCAATTTATGATTTAAGATTTAACTTGAACCAATTTAAGTTAGATGCCTCCAAAACCTAAAATAATGTGATTTTTCTGTAAGATTTTGTTAGGTTGTTACTTACAAACTTTCATAATATTATTTTTACCCTTTGAATGATTAAAAAACTTGAAAAAATGATGAATAGGTGGAGAATAAAGGAGAAGAAGAAATGAGAGAAGAGTGGAGTGTTTGAGTTTGGGGATGATGAAAATGAGATTTTGAGTAGGTGAGGACAGAGAGATTCTTTAATTTTAAAATTTTAAAGAGGTTAAAAGGAACAGAATTTAGCTGGGCCATATTTTATACCAACGTTATTTTACTCAAACTCAAAGAAAGTCCATTTTTTACTTGAGGGCTCTAGCTGGGCCCTTAGTTCTCCTTGCTTGTATCAGGCCGGGCCCATTCGTGATCCTATTCATGGTGGAAGTGCCACGTGGAAGGTATTATCGTAAAACACTCTCAAAACCAAGGGTTATCACATAAATTCGTTATAACGGAGGAAACGAGAAAACCCGACCGAGCGAAATCCTACAAGTGCGCGAACGTTTCCTTCATTTTCATTTTTTAGTTTATTTTATTTCTTCAATCGCTGACATTTTTGCCTGCTCTGTTTCTTCTTCTTCCTTCATTTTCTAGGGTTTCCGTGGAGTTTCTGATTCTCTCACTGTGTTTAGGTTTATTTAATACTCTTTCGATTATTATAGATCATGGCCGGAATCCGATGGCCGCCGGAAGACTCGGAGCTCCATCACGTCCGAGTTCCGAGCACCGCGGACCTGATCTCCGACGACGATCGCTCCGTCGCCGCGGATTCTTGGTCGATAAAGAGCGATTACGGCAGCACATTGGACGACGAACAGCGGCATGTTGACGCCTCTGATGTTCTCTCCACCATTGCATCTTTTCGTGCCGCGTCAGATTATAGGTATTGTTGGATCAAGCTTGTTTTTCTGGTTTTTATTTAGTTTAATAATTATTGATTTTACTTGCTTGAAACTGGTATGGAATTTTGAGTTAACGGCATTGTGATGCCCTAGGTTGGGTTGGTGGTTATTAGTGTTTTTAGCGTTTTGCGATTGTTAATGATTTAGTGATTCGGAGTGTTCATGAGGAAAAGATTGTAAAAATTATAAAGAATGCATGTTTGAAGTTGGGGAAATTCTAGCCAAAAGCGTAATGTTAGAGTCCTTGAGATGATCAGGTGAGTTTTTTGATGGCCAAACTGTAAAATTGCCATCATTGCTAGTCAGTTTACTTCATTTCCTGGTCCACACGATAAACACAAACCTATAGAGAGTAGAGACTGGTAGCTTTGATGATCTTCATCCATGCCTGAAATGTATTCCGGTGCGTGGAAGTTGGATATGAGGATCATAATTAGTGCGAAATGGAAAGCATGCCTGCAGTTGGTTTGCTCGCTTGAAGTACATTTCATCTTCTTTTCTAATCACTTGCCACTTTTCTAGACCACTTTTTTCTTAAAGGAAACTAGAGATTAATATATTAATTGTAATAATGTACAGTTTACAAAATAATGTGGCCAGAGAATAATAAATTCTCAGCACCACCAGACCATATACAGTGCTAACCCAATACAATACTATCCCAATTTCTCACCCAGTCATTTACAGAAAACCCTTTTGACAATTTACTATTAGCTATCCAAAATGCTGCTAACAGTTTGGAGCTCTCCCGCACCAGACTAACCGAACTTTCCTTATCGTCAAAAATTCTTCGACTCCTCTCTTATGACCACTTTTGTCTGATTAATTTATTAGTGGATGATGTATCATGTATAATGAGAACGATGTGACCAATTTCAACTCTTTTTGAGTAGTAACACTGTCTGGAAGTGATTTAGTTGTTCAGTTCAAAAAAATAAACTAATAAAGTGCCAATTAATGTGGTTTGAGTGCTGATGAATGGTATGAAAAGTTCCATTACCAGTTTTTTATGCAAAATGCTATGATAACAGCTCTGATAAGGAGGCACCAGATGCTGAAGTGGAGGAGCCTTCAGTTCTGGGTTTACAAAGCTACTGGGATGCCACATATGCAGATGAATTAGCGAATTTTCATGAACATGGCCATTCTGGTGAGGTTTGGTAAGTTTTTCTCATAAACCTTAATTAAATCATACATTACTCATTTTTATTTACTCTTTGATGTCATCTTTCCTGCTGTACAGTTTATATCAAATATTAGACGAGTTCTTTCATTTTCTCATTCTAATTCCTAGTGAACATTGAAGGTAGAGTGTGCACTTGCCACTTGTTTAAATAAAAGTAGAACAAAGGAAGAAACAAAGGTATTAGACATATAAGGTTTTGTAGTTGAATTGCTGCCACTTGTATATTCAAGGCCACCTAATCTTATTTTCTTTCTCATGTTTGGGAGACATCTTTCTCAACTCATTAAAAGTTGTTTTTGAAAAAAAAAGAACTCATGATGCAAGCTGCTTTAGAGTCAAAGATTCAAAGCTATGGCCGTTGTTTCAGGGTGTAAGGTCTAAGCCTCATTTGTCATTAGAATCTGATTCAAGATTGATTGATCATAGATTATGGATGATATGAGTGAATAATGAATGCAATAGGAATTAGTCTAGTCTTTTGTAGTTTGTCGAAGCTTAGTCACCCTTGTATATGTTCCTTTCTTCACTATATATGCATGTGTGCATTCTCTTTTTGTTTCCTCAAAATAAAAAAAGGTTTGATATTGAACTACTGAACAAAAATCTCATACTCTTTTTTTTTTTGGTGGGGGGGGGGGGAATGATGGGATTAGGTAACTAAATCCATTCCATTGATACATAAACTTTCAAAGGTTTGAGAATTTAAGTAACCTAATCCATTGATACCCAAACTTTCAAAGGTTTGAGAATTAAGATATAGAAAAATTTGAATGTCTCCAATCAGAAAACAACCATTATTGTGAGTGACCTCTCTATCTTAAATAGCATAAAGTTTGTCTATTAATAGCAACTTTACGTTAATGATAACTTCAAGCTACAAGGACTTGTTAATATATATATTTTTTATAATTAAATGAAACACATTCTTGGAATGGTGAATGTTCTGATGGATATGTGATAAAAGATCAAGATCAAATGGTAAATTTAAAAATTAATATGTTCAAGAAATATTAGAAGTGATCTTAGTTGAAGTTAAAATAAGACAAAATCGATTAAGATGATTTGAACATATAAAACAAAGACCATTAGATACATCAATTAGGAATAGTGATATATTAACTATGCATAATAATAATAATACAGGAAGAGAGAGGTCCCAAAGAAAATGGATAGAAATAATAAAGAAAGAATAGGTACTTGTAATATAATTGGCAATTTGTTCTTTGATAGAGCAAAGTGGAGAAAGTAGATTCATGTGGTTGGAAAATGCATTGTTGACTAATTCCTCATGCCGCTATAAAACTAGAGAAAATTGGAAAAAGAGCAATAACTCCCAAAAAATTGTATGCCTTAGTTAAAAGGCTGATAGAGGCATTCACTTCTCATAGAACATAAGTTTTCTTTATGTTTCTTTAAGCCTTTAGAAATAAGCGTTTCTTCTTCATGTCAAGATTTTTCAAGAGCATTTCCTTGAGGTGAACCTCGGGATATAAGCTTCCAATGCATTTGACTCTTTGAAGTAAATAACAACCAAGTAATTATATTCATTTTGTGCTTACTTATTTGGTAGTAACTTTAATTTTCTTGGTTGGATTGAGAATTTTGACCTTCTTCATACCTGTTTGGGTTTTTCCTCCTTTGATTGTCTAGGTTTGGAGCAGAAGTCATGGAAATAGTTGCAACTTGGACTAAAAACTTGTGCATCAATGTTTCTCAAGGCCGTTTGGAAAATCTCGCTGACAATGTTAACTGTGAATCAGAGTCAGTTGAACAGGTGTCTCATGATTTGTCTACATGGAATGTACTGGATATTGGAACTGGAAATGGTTTGCTTCTTCATGAGCTAGCAAAGCGAGGGTATTTAGTAAATCTTTGTCTTGTGTACTATTTCAATTGATGTGGGTGGATTTCTTATCAATTGAATACTTTGGTCATTCTTTGTGTTGTTTAGTGGATTTCATATTTATCAAGAGTCTGCTGAATATTGAATCTTATGGTTATAATTGTCATCTGCCTTTGCCCTTTGAAGTTTTGTTTAGTATCATTTCATAAAAGGCCCTTTGAATATTGAATCTTATGATTATAATCATCATCTGCTTTTGCCCTTAAAATTTTGTTTAGTATCATTTCATAAAAGTTTTAATGTGTGAAATTTTCAATTTGCTGCCCAAAAATCTTGATAACTTAAACCCTGTGCAGCTTTCTTGTTTTCTTTGATGCTACTTCTCTTTCTATCCCCCTTTTTACCTTTTGACAAGTCCCCAAGTAGCTAGGAGCCTAGGATTAGTTTAGAGACACAACACTCAATTAAGGCACCACAATGCTGTTAAACTTGAGGCGTGAGGTACGTGCCTGAGCAAAGAGAGAGACACACAAATGGATAGACATTGATTGTATATCAAAAAACAATAAAAATCAATGGTGAATTGTACATATACAAATCCATTATCCGTTCATTGTAACAATTGTAAAAAAATAATGACCAATGCTTGATACCATATTGAAAAAGTAATGAACATCATATTTTACATGTTTGAAGGCGGGCCATGGTGCAATAGTAAGAGTTGTTGTGTAAGCAGGTCACTAGTTTGAGTCGTGGAAACAACCTCATGCGATACAATGTGAGATTGCATATAGTAGACCCAAAAGTGATCTAAGCCTTCCCTAGGACCCCGCATAGGCGAGAGCTTCGTGCATTGGGTTGCCCTTTTTTTATATGTTCCATGTTGTCTAAATGAATTTTGACCTACAGCTATCATGATTTGTGATGAATTGGCAGCAAGATATAAAATAGATGAAAACAGGAAACCTAAAGAAATGAGAAAAGGATAGAACAAAAATGAAAGAAGGTTTTTAGCATGTCTATGGGCATACTAGAAAAAAATAACAAATGAAAAACAAGGACAAAAAGGGAAGATGAAAAAGAAAATGAACTTCTTGTTTGTGATTACTTGATGAGTTGGCAGCTTGAGCTTGAGGTTTTGACTGGAAAAATCAGAAATTTAGTCTTTTCTTGTTATCATTTCCTTGTTTTTTATTTTTATCAAATTATGGCTCCAATAACTTCCAAGTTTTTTGGAGCTTTAAACAAAAAAAAAAAATCATATACAATGGATTAAAATACCAAATTAACTATTTATATTTTAGTTAAGAACTTAGAAAGTTGGGAAAACATCTAATGCACTTGTGAGCTTGGCACTGACAAGGAAAATATATGCTTTTCTATTCCTAGCATCTAAGGTGTGTACCTTTGTGCACCTTGACCACATTAGTTGGGATAGGAACTTTATTGTTGTCATTTTCTTTGGATAGGATACTATCTATTAAGGAATCAAACATGAGAAATGTTACATTTCTTTGTGAAGCTTTCTTTTTGACGTGGATAATATGTAAATTTTATAATGCTATATAACTTACAGTTACAACCAGAATAAAAACATGAAACACATTTTAGAGGTGAATGAGTGGATTATTTATTTATTTATATGTAGTGGTCATCATGGAAATAACTGTAAAATAATGGTTATTTGGGTATGTGATCCTTGTTTTTTTTTTTTCCTTCTTATATTTGCTTTATTGACAATATGTTAGTTTGATTTTCTTGGTAAGTTGCCTTGTCGATTTTTTAAGTGTTTGTACAAAAACATGCCATTGTATGAGGAGTTATGAAGTAGTGTATAATATTATCTGTTTGATCAAAATCAGTGGTTTCAAGGCGCCAAGGCAATTTCTAGACGATTTTCCTTATCTAGGTGAGACGTGGCCTAGAAGATGCCTAGGCTATTAAAATATATATATTTATTTATAGATCCATGAATAATTAATTAATTATTTAAGGTCCTTGGATAATTCATATATAGAATTATATGTATCTAACTGTGTTCTATAATGAATGTCAAATTGTCATAAAATGATAAAAAAACACTTCATATTAAATGAAATCATGTCCAAAAGTCAAAAAATCATGCCAAAAATTTAAAGACATGTTTGATGTAATACTTATATATAAGTGTAACAAAATGAAAAATATATGTAGGAATATAATAAAAATAAAACAAAAAGTCAGAATTAGAACATAAAAAAAAGACAACTTTTATAATAGAATTACAAGTATACCACTTGAGTTAAAAGTTATCCTAATATGTTAGATTATATAATAATATTGTAAGCTATAACAATATAAAGACAAAGAACCTTATGCCTTATATATTTACATCGGCCCGCTTATACTTTTAGATTTTTTTGAAGAGCCCTATGGTCTGCTTTAATTATGGCCTAGGCGATTTAGTTCCAAATGGCCTAGGGAATGAACTAGTTGGTGGCTTTGAAAACACTGATCAAGATTCAAAACTAGTTTCAATGTAAATTGGACGTGTCTTCACATTTTTTATTCTTTTTGATCATAAAGAACTTTGAGACCATAGTAGTTAGAAGCGTGAATAGGAATCGAATTGTTTAAGAGTTGGGTGAATTGAATCGATGAATCATAAGATTCATATACATTATATATAAAAACACATATATAACACCCAATCTCTATAACCAATAAGATCTAATATATAATTTTGTTACCTACTCATTTTAGTGCTAATTGAAGATCCCAAGTAAACTAATATATTGTTAAGAATTTATTCACTTTAAAATTTTTATTAAGGTTAAATGGTTAAAAACCATGCCTTAAAATCCTATGAGTAATTACATATTTCTTAAAATTGCTAACACATTTTAAGAGCCTAAATTTATCGTCCAACATGATATTTTAAATCTACAACATACATTATATATAATTTCACTTTTGAATCTTATGAATCATCTAAATCGTAATACTCGAATTGTGAATTGTAAGATTTTAATCGTGAATTGTAAGATTCTACGATCTCTTTAGTATTTTCAATAAGATTCAGTGGTATTAGGATTCATGTTAAAGATTTGAATCGATGTCCCTTGTATGATTGTATCGCATCGTGAATTGTAACATTCATAGATTCTACTCGAGATTCTGATAACCATGTTTGAGATTCGATTATGTTATGGTTACATAACTCCACATATTCTGTTACTCACCATGGATCTCATTATCACAAAACAGTAGAACCCATTGCATAAACATTTCTTCCAACTTTCTGAAATCAGTTATTTGGGTTTGCTTCCAATATTCCTTCAACTATGGGGCCACATTATTTATACAATAGATAGCATTGAGTCTCTGGTCTTCATTTTACCTTTTCTCTTTTAACACCTTCATCTTATGTGTCTAACTCTGATATTACTACAGTTTTTGGATTTTATCTCATGTTGCCGAGCTATCTTAAGCCATCTTTTCTTTATCTTGTGCTTTTTTTTTTTCTTTTTTTTAAAAATTTTTTTTACTGGAAACATAGATATTATATTGATAATAAAATGATAAAGCTTCACAAAAGCAAGGGCACCAGGGCCGAGTGGTCCCACAGACCCTTACAGTTGATACAAAATGAAATCTCAATTGTGTAACCAACCCTGAGACCATGACCTAAAGACAACTTATGAATGCTAATCCAAAGAGAAGCCAAAAAAGGGAGGATTCCTAAAGATGACCCAAAACATTACAATCATTTTGGAAAATTCTATAATTCCTCTCTTTCCGAACGCTGCATGTGATAGGAAAAAAGATCAATCTCCAGTAACTCCTGAGCCTATGCTCCAGTCTCTTCCTATTAGGAAAACTGAAAGGATGGATAGTCATCATTGGGAGGCGACAAGTCACTCAGCTGGCTCGTCCACATGTCCCAAAAACCTCTGGTAAACTTGTAGCGCACCAAAATGTGGTCAATAGTCTCGACCTCCTTTCTGCAAAGGAAACACCTGCTCGAAGAGATACAACAGTTAGGCAATTTTCTTTGAAGAATATTAGCACAATTAAGCCTCTTATGAGCAACCAACCTGCCCATAATTTTGATTTTAGAAGGTACATGTGCTTTTCAAATGAAATTCAAAGAACCAAACTGGGTAATGCTAATGGACCAATCTTTGCTTTCCAAATGAAGTTCGAGGACCAAACTGGTTACATATTCTTTGAAGAATCTCTTGAATGACTTTGATTCTTACTTTATTCTTTTTTGTTTCCTTTCTCATCCATCTGATCATCCCAGTGTTTTCAAGGCGCCAAGGCGATGTCTAGGCGATTTGTCCTATCTAGGTGAGGTGTAGCCTAGGCAATAAGAAAAATATTTATTTATAGGTCCTTAGATAATTAATTAATTATTTACATGTCCTTGGACAATTCATATACAAAATTATATATATCTAACTATATTCTATAATTAAAATCACTTCATATTAATTAAAATTTTCATAAAATGATAAAAAACACTTCATATTAATTAAAATCATGTCCACAAAACATTAATTCATGCCATAATACATATTATCCAAAAGGTTCAAAAGACAAAACTAAAATATCTATCGCCGGAGGGTCGTCGACGGTTGCTGGAGATTTCGACAACGTTTCTTGGTTGGAGCAAATAGAAAGGATGGGCTTAGAGAGAGAAAGAATCGAGGGTTTACTATAGAAAGGGGGCATTTATGTTTTTTAAGCTTTTTTTTTTTTAAATTAGAGAGAACCCCCCCTAAACTTTTTAAATATTTGTATAAACCCCCACTACCTGCCTATCACAGTGCCTAGGCGACCGTCTAGGCGAAGCCTTGAAAACACCGGATCATCCCCATCTTGGACTGTCCATTCTATGTGTATTTGTTGTTTCTTGTTTGCCCATAAAGTCACTATCATAAACAAACTACCATCCTAGTAATTCCTAGACAATGGGAAGTGGTGTAGAAGTTGTAAATTATGGGCTAGCCATTTTCATTTCTAAATTGAAAATCACATTGGTCTGTCAAAACCGTCGGAGAGGCAGATGTAGTGGGGGACTTCAACACCACAAGATCAGTGGGGGAAAAGTTGAACAATACACGTCTTACAAGGAGCATGTAGGAGTTTGACCAGCTGATAAATGTGCTTCAGCTCATGGATCTTCCTTTATGTAATGCCAATTTTACATGGTCCAATTTGAGAGCACACCCAATATGTTGTCGTTTAGACCGGTTCATGGTGTCTATAAAATGGTTGGAATTATTTCCTTCGTACAAGTTGTCGGCGTTAACCATAACCACATTAGATCAAAGGCCAGTATTGCTCGACACCAAAGAAGAGAAATGGGTTCCGTTGCCATTTAAATTTGAAAACGTCTGGTTGAACCACAAGGACTTCTTGCAGAAGGTGGGGGTATGGTGGCGGGAAGCTAGGGATTTTGGGAGACAGGGTCATCAATTTATGGTACGTTTGAAACTGATGAAAGATTCAATCAAGACATGGGACAAAGAGAGCTTTGGTCTGACAGGAGTTAAAAAAAAGGAGATTGAGGGGATCATTGGCTCTTTGGATGGTTTGGAAGAAACGGATGCTTGGTCTGCTGAGATGGTCACCTTTCGGAAAATCTACAAGGTAGAGTTAGAAGAGTTGTGCCTCAGAGATGACAGGATTGCCCTTCAAAAAACTAAGATTAAATGGCTAAAGGAGGGGGATGCAAATACGAGCTTCTTTCACAAAATCCTAAATAGTCGGCGAAACAAGAACTGCATTTCTTCTATTGAGAAGGAGAATGGAGATTGTATTTCAGGGGAGGGGGAGTTGGTGGAGGAAATTATCGCATATTTTACCAAGGTAAAAAGTGAAGAGATAAGCTATGTATGAGAGACAAGGGGATTGGATTGGGGGGTTATCTCTTAAGAGGATAAGGTGTTTCTTGAACAACCATTCCAAGAGGAAGAGGTTAAGGCTGCGGTCTTCAATTGTGATGGGTCGAAAGCCCTGGGCCCAGACGGATACACTATGTCATTCTTCAAAAGGCGTGGGAGGTGGTAAAGGAAGATATTTTGAAGGTGGTCTAGGAGTTCTTTCATAATGGTGTGATAAATAATATGGCGAATGAGACGTACATTTGTCTTGTTCCTAAAATGAGTGATTCCCGGAGATTGAATGGCTATAGGCCTATAAGTCTAGTGACTAACTTGTACAAAATAATCTCTTAGATGTTGTCTTTGAGATTTCGAGCTGTGTTACACAAATCTGTTGCTGAAACTCAGTCGACTTTCATTTAGGGGAGGCACATACTAGATTCAATTTTAGTGGCCAATGAAGCTATAGAAGATTACAGAGTGGGGGGCAAGAAAGGTGTAGTATTTAAAGTTGACTTTGGCAAGGGATATGATACAGTGGATTGGGGGTTCTTGCGTCATGTGCTACTGTAGAAAGGATTTGGGGATTGTTGGATTAGTTGGATGATGGGTTGTGTGAGTTTTGTCACATACTCTGTGGTCATTAACGGCAGACCAAGAGGGAAATTTGCGGCGAGCAGAGGTCTTCGGCAAGGAGATCCATTGTCTCCATTTCTTTTTACCACTATGGGGGATGGTTTGGCGAGACTGATGGCACGTGCGAGTAGCTTTGATTTAGTAAAAGGCTTTCAAGTGGGTAAGAACAAGGTTGATGTATCTATACTTCAGTATGCCGACGACACTTTGTTCTTGATGGATGGGGGTGATGTGAATGTGCAAAGAATTCTAGACATCCTTCATTGTTTCTGTGAGTTTTTTGGTCTTAAGGTGAACATGGCAAAGTGTCAGATAACTGGCGTGAATATGGTTCCGAAAGTAATCTTAAGAATGGCAAATTTTGTAGGGTGTTCAGTTGGGGTTTGACCTATGAAATATCTGGGGTTGCCTCTGGGAGGAAACCCCAATTCTAAAATCTTCTGGGATCCAATTGTGTCAACCATTTCTCGAAGGCTAGAAGGCTGGAAGGATGGAAGTGGGCCTTCTTGTCAAAAGGGGGTAAGCTTTCATTGATCAAGGCGGTCTTAGAAGCTATACCAACTTACTTTTTATCAATATTTAAAATCCCAGTGGGGGTGGCACGGGCAATCGAAAAAAAAATGAGGGTTTTCTTTTGGGGAGGTAAGGGGGATTGAGAATATATGTGCTTGATTAAATGGGAGGTCGTTCAGAGACTGGTGGAGAAAAGGGGGCTTAGTATTGGGAATGTTGTGGAGAAGAATGTGGCCTTATGCGGGAAATGGCTGTGGAGATGTCTGAAGGAAGGAAAATCTTTGTGGGATCGGGTGATTATGAGTTGATATGGGAGAATCTTTGCTTCGGGCCAGGGTGTTGGGGTGAGGTATGGGGGAAGATTTACCTCCAGAGGGCCATGGAAATTCATCGATTCCTTATCATCAACTGTTGATGCACACATTTGCCCTTCGCTTGGTGATGGGGAAACATTTCGATTCGGGGAGGATAGATGGATTGGGAATTGTCCCTTGGCAAGAACTTGTCCAACCTTATATAGATTATCAACTATGCACAACCAGCATATTGCAAAATTTATAAACCCAAGCCCTGTCGATTCAAACAATGCCCTGTCTTGGAACCTACACTTTCCTAGATCTTTAACTTTAAGAGGACAAGGGGAAATAGCTAAACTTTTAAATACCTTAGACCCCATAACCATTTCACATAACTCGGATCAATTCAAATGGGCTCTTGAGCCAAATGGGGAGTATTCTTGTAAATCATTAGTTGGGGCCTTACAATCTTCTTCTAATCACGTCGTGCCACCTTTCCCCTTAGCGGCTGTCATTTGGAGAATACATATTCCATCTAAAGTTAAAGTGTTTGGTTGGCTTCTGGCTCATAGGAACATCAACACCATGGACTTACTCCAAAGGCGTCTTCCTAATATAGTTCTATCTCCACAGTGTTGTGTTCTATGCTTTCAGGTTGAAGAAAACCCTGATCATTTGTTCTTGCATTGTCCGGTGGCTAGAGGCTTATGAGAGAAATGGTTTTGCTTCTCGAGAGGAAGGTTTCTCCCTCCATCTTGTCTTGATGAGTGCATGTCCCTACCCCATAACTCAATCACTTCATCTTTGGCTAGAGAGGTTGCACTCATGGCATCCTTTGCGACACTATGGCATATTTGGCTAGAAAGGAACAATATAATCTTTAATGTTAGATGTAGAGATGCTACCAAATTGTGGGAAGATACTAGTTTCGTCGCCAGCTCGTGGGTTCATGCGGCCGCGTTGGTTAATGGCCCATCTCTTTCAGATTGGATTTTGGATTGGGGAAGTTGTATTTTTCATTTGTAATTTGGGTGCATGGATGCGTATCACGGGTATTTGAGTTGCAGAGTGTTACTTTTATTTGTCTTTTGGCTTTGGGCGCTCTTCTTGTGCTCCCTATGGTTGGACTCATATTTTTGTGTTAAGTTTTAATATACTTGTTTTTTCTCAAAAAAAAAAAAAAAAAAAAGTAAAAGTTTCTGATTGACCAATTGAAAACTCGAGACTCTAGATCAACTCTTGATGGAGCCAATTTGTACGAAAGTGCTGAAAGTTAGGAATGTAGCCAACCTAGACTCTTTAAGGACCTGCTTTGGTGGGATCATCTCTCGATCAATGATCACTGGGAAAAACCACTTATTCTGAAAACTTGTTATGGACCAGATGACCATTTGTATAAATATGTAATATTTCATGCAAAAATTTACTGAGATTGTACTTCTGACAATGTAAATGCTAAACTTTTATAGAAATTCTCAAATAACTTGGTTGCATTACAATGAAGAAATTCATTTTTTTTCTTTCATCTTGTGATTCCTTTCTTTTCTAATACCAGTGTATTATGATATGAAAGAACCGTAATATCAAATTGGTGGTTTCTTCTACATTTAGGTTCAATGATTTGACGGGGACTGATTATAGTGAAGGGGCAGTTGACCTTGCTCGAAACCTTGCTGAACGTGATGGATTCACCAATATCAATTTCTTGGTATGTGCAGCTCTGAGACATTTGTACTGCTGGAATTCTTTTTTGCCCATTACGTGTGTGTGTGTGTGTGTGTTGTGCTGAAAATTTTGCTTTTGCTTGGTTCTTGGGTAGTTGTTTCAACTTCAGGTCATTTTCAAAGAAAACAAAAATAATTAACAATATGAATCATAGAATAACTTAGGGTTTCCTAAAGGTGAATCATGCCTTTCATAGAGACTTTAGTGCGCAATGTTTGACAATGAGATTCAGAAAGGCGACATTGATCTCTATTTTCAGTATGCACATGCTTCATGATTGATTATTCTATATTCTTGAACTCTGTTCCAGCATGGTCTTCAGTTTCTTCATTATTGTTGCACAAGACTGATTTTTCCTTGGGTAATAAAGTTGGACATGGTAGCTTGTGGCATAACGAAAAATATGATTCTTAATGGGGGAGGATTGTGAAACAGGATTCATGGGGGGAAAGGTTGGACATTGGGAACTATGTAGAAAGCTTCTGCATTGTTGTTTTTATTTTCTCTAATGCCGGGTCAATATCTCTGTTTTCTCTATTTGAATAATTGTTAGTATTTCAACTAGCTTAATTGGTTTTCAGTTAGCCTAATGGTATTTCGGATTAGCAGTCTTGATTAGGGAAATGCAAGGAGTTGGATCATTTGTAACTAGTGTCATCACTAGTAACTGACCATGAAATGCAATTGTATGAGTTACATTCTTGACCGAGTCTGCTACTTCTTAAAGTTTAAGAAATTATGAACTGGAAGACTATCTGGGAAATCTGAAATTTGTTTCCTAAAGATTGTCCAGTTATTTGAATTCTTAACCATCAGCACTTTTTATTTTAGAAATTTTATTCTGGATGGTTTAGTTAGATAGACTAGCTTATTAGTAGGGGAGACACAGTAGAGAAGATCACCCAATATATAAATTACAAAGGGGCCACCTTGCTAATAAATTAACAACAAATCTATAACTCTTTGATTTGGGTCATTTGTGGATGCAAAGCTGAAATTTGAGAGACGAAGAAAATCAATTGTATTGTGATTAGATGTCTTATAGCCCTTGGTATAAATAATATCTACCAGCTAACTTAAAGGAACTAAATTACAGTGATTTACAACAAATCAAATACTTAATATCAAGCTATTTACAAAAATAGGATATGTACAGCAATATCCTAGGATTTGACTCCTAGAATATCTCTTAAACCAAATCTACCGGATTTGGTCAGTACTTTCCAACACTTCCCCTCAAGCTGGTCTAAATATATCATCCATTCCCAGCTTGCACACCAATTTGTCAAACTGTTCCCTTGGTAGACCCTTTGTAAGAATATCCGCTGCTTGCTCTGCAGTGGGTAGATATGGCATGCACTCCTCTCCATTGTCAATCTTCTCCTAGATGAAGTGTTTGCCAATTTCCACATGCTTGGTTCTATCATGTAGTATTGGGTTATGTGCAATTGCAATTGTTGATTTGTTGTCATAATAGAGTCTTAGTGGGGGTGGAACTTGAACTTTGATGTCTTCCATAAGTCTTTGCACCCAAATCACCTCACAAATGCCAAGAGCAGCAGCCCTAAATTCTGCCTCTGCGCTACTTCTTGCCACAACAGCTTGTTTTTTACTCCGCCATGTGACAAGATTACCACCAACAAATGTGCAGTAGCCAGAGGTTGACTTGCGGCCAGACACACTTCCTGCCCAATCTGCATCCGTATAAATCTCCACCTGCAAATGTCTATTATTAGCATACAATAGGCCCTTCCTGGGAGTTCCTTTTAGGTATCTTAAGATTCTCAAAACGGCCTCATGATGTTCTTGACCAAGTGAGTGCATAAATTGACTAACTAAGCTGACAACAAAGGAAATATCAGATTGAGTGTGAGCTAAATAAATCAGTTTACCCACCACTTTCTGATATAGCTCTCGGTTTACCATATTTTCAGGGGTAGCAGTTTCCAATTTGACGTTGGGTTCAAGGGGTGTTTCAGCAGGTCTACACCCAGTCATACATACCCATCTTTCCTAGTAAATCCAAGATATATTTTCTTCAAGAAACAAATATACCCTTCTTAGACCTAGCAAACTCCATTCCTAAAAAATATTTCAGCTCACCTAGGTCTTGAATTTCAAATTCAGCAGCCAACAATCTCTTAAGTCTCTTTAATTCTTCCTCATCATCCCCGGTTAGGATTATGTCATCAACATAGACAATTAAAATTGCCCTTTTTCCCAAACTAGAATGTTTATAGAATAGAGTGCGCTCTCCTTGACTTTGGATATACCCGATCCTCTTCACAACCCTACCGGTTGGAATCCCATACCGGTTCACTAGAGTTTGTTTCCTTGTCAAGCAGAGAAGATTCTAGTTCATTTGGGAAATAGGAACTTGGTAAGTTGACACTAGTCTCCCAAAAGTTTGCTGCCTCATCTTCCTTTTTACTCTCCCCTTGAAGACGAGGTTGAAAAAATGGTTGTTGTTCAAAAAATGACGCATCCATGCTTATATGAATTTTCTTTGTGATTGGTTTAAAACATTTATACCCTTTTTTATTTGAAGCATATCCAATAAAAACACACTTTTCAGACCTTGCATCAAGTTTTGATTGAAATTGGGTTGGTATGCGAACAAAAACAGTACACCCAAAGACTTTTAGAGGTAAACCGAAACTTAGTTTATTTTCTGGGTATAGTGTTTTAAAGCAGTTGAAAGGAGTTTTGTGGTTTAAAACTCGAAAAGGTACCCTATTAATTAAGTAGGCAGCTGTGAGTACAGCCTCTGCCCATAGATATTTAGGCACATTCATTGAAAACATTAGTGCCCTACTAACTTCTAAAAGATGGCGGTTTTTTCTTTCCGCAACTCCATTTTGTTGGGGAGTATTTCGACATGTAGATTGATGTTGGATTCCTTTTATATCAAAAAAACTTTTAAGACTGATTAAAATATTCTGTTCCATTATCTGCTCTTAGGATACAGATCTTTGTTTGGAATTGTGTTTCAATTAGCATGTAAAATCTTTAAATATTTTTTCAACCTCATTTTAGGAATTCATTAAATAAATCCAACATAAACTAGTATGATCGTCTATGAAAGTAACAAACCATCTTTTACCAGTTAGTGTAGGCACTTTAGAAGGTCCCCAAACATTGCTATGAATTAGATAAAATGGTTTTGAGGCCCGATAGGGTTTTGAATGATATGAACTTTTATTATTTTTATTAAAACAGCACACATCACATTGAAATTCTTGATAAGAAACTTTCTTGAACAAGCTAGGAAACAAATGTCTAAGGTATGCAAAACTAGGATGGCCTAATCTACGATGCCTAATCATAACTTACTCTCTTTCAGGTAGAGAACTACTACTAATTAATCCTAAAGTTGATTTACCCATGCAAGAGTTCCCTTCAAAATAGTAAAGCCGATTCCTCATTTCAGGACTACCAATCATTGTCCCCGAAGTCCTGTCTTGAAATTCATAACAAAAGTAGAAGTAAATTTGGCAAAACAATTAGATTCTTGACAGATTTTACTAATGGACGGGAGATTTCATGGGAGATTAGGGACATGTAGGACATTTTGTAGAACAATATGGTCAGAAATCTGAATGGAACTTTTTCCTGCAATAGTAGACAAGCTTCCATCCGCAATTCTGACTTTTTGGTTTTCAAAAACAGGTGAATAGGACTGAAAGAAAGACGACACACTTGTCATGTGATCTGAGGCTCCTGAATCTATGATCCAAGGAGCCAAAGCAATTTGACTAGTAAAAACAATAGAGATAATACATGTGTGAGCAAGAGAGCCACTAGGAGTAGGGTTATTGGATCCCAAACCATTTTTTAGAAGTCTTAAAAGTTGGTCTACCTGGTCTTTGTTGAGAAGAGGCTGCTCAACAACATTAGCTCTAGCAGTAGGTCCTTTTATTTGGATGATTCATCAGACATGGTACTGATATAGATGAAAAAAATGATCCCTTGTAGGGAACGAATTGGACCAAAACAAAGAAAAAAAAATCCCCTACTTCTCAGAGTTGGAACCTGGCTCTTATACCATGAAATTTGAGAGAAGAAGAAAAATCAATTGTATTGTGATTAGATGTCTTACAGTTGGTATAAATAATATCTACCAGCTAACTTATAGGAACTAAATTACAGTGATTTACAACAGATCAAATCCTTAATATCAAGCTATTTACAATAATAGGATATGTACAGCAAGATCCTAGGACTTGACTCCTAGAATATCTCTTAAACCAAATCTACTGGATTTGGTCAATACTTTCCAACAAAAGCTATACCTTTTAATAACTATGTCATTTGTGAATTAAATTGATGTTAAATTTGGTGAAGTAGGAAAATATGTAGTTGGTATGGATGTGACCACTAATTTGATGCATTTTTCATAGGTTGATGATGTCCTCGAGACAAAATTGGCCGGGCAGTTCAAACTTGTTATGGATAAGGGGGCATTAGATGCCATTGGGTTGCATCCTGATGGCTCAAGCAAAAGGTAAAAGCAAATCTAAATCTATTACGTATTCATTGAAAAAATTGCTTGCTTCCTTGAACTTGGTCTTCATATACTCAGTAATTTGTGCTTCCAATTTGATCCTTTGTTGAATGAACAAAAGCTACTTCTAACACAATACTCTGTTATTATCCATTGGCCTCTTGAAAATTTATTTTCAGGATCATGTACTGGGAATCAGTCATGAAGTTGGTTGCTCCTGGGGGAATTCTGGTTAGTTTCTTTGCTTTCTTATCTCTTTTGTTGACTACTCCATGAAATAATACATTACAAATAAAGACACAATAAGCCTGGCTACCTAAAGATTGAACACGTGCCAAATATAAGCAGTCATAGTTAAGGTCAAGATCATGGTGTTCCGTGGCTCTTCCTCACCATTCTATCTGAGAAGTGAACAAAGGAACGATAAGAGAACTGTGGATTTATTTTTTGTTGGCTTTTCCTTCATGACAGCATCACACACCAACATGCTCTGCTGTCCATACTGCCTTCCTTCTTGAGCTAGTATGGGCAGACACAGATAACAGATGGCAAGGCGGCGCATGAACCTTAGGTGAATTCCATGGAATTGGATAGTGAAGATGAACCATAAGTGGGAGTTGGTTTTTTTTTCTTTTGGATGGTCAAGAAAATGTTTGGCTGGAGAAATTGCCAATCAGCTGTTCTTATTTTATTCTTGTTAGCATGCATATTCTGGGACAGATATGATTTGTTTTGGGGGAGAGTTCCATTTTTTGGGGGATCCTACAGTTGTGTTTTTTTAAATGCTGCCTTGTGTCAGTTAATCTTTATCTTTGCATCATGGTTGCAGGTTATCACTTCATGCAACCACACCAAAGATGAATTGGTACAAGAGGTGGAGAATTTCAACCAAAGAAGGCTAGGTTCTTCCTCGGAATCAGAGGCCCCAAAGGATCAAGAAGCATGCAAAGCGCCCCCTCTATTTCGATTCCTCAGCCATGTCCGCTCATATCCTACATTCATGTTTGGAGGATCAGAAGGATCGCGCGTGGCAACTGTTGCATTCCTTCGGAGCTAGAAAGAGGCCATTTCCTGTTTTCTTGTTTCTTCTCCTTTTCCCTTTCAACAGTGCAAAGCTCGTTAGCGTGATGTAATTTTCTCTTTAATCAACTCTGGTGTGTGGCTTTTGAACAGTGGTTCTTGGTGTAGAGAAGGTTGAGTGACGGGCGGCCGCATTTTAATCGTTGCTCCCAACTGTTTTGCAGGGAGAGATTATCAATTCCTGAATAGTCTGTCAGGGAAAGTCTTGTTTTAATGTTTAAAAACTCCATCTGTTTTAAATGAACTCAGATATATTGTTTTGCCCCTCCAAATACCTACTTAAATTAATACCACTCAAATTAAAAACTCATAGAATAGCAAATGGTACGTTTACAAATAGACCCATATATAATTAATTAATTATTTTCATCCCCCATAACGTACGTATGATCTGGGATTCTAATAATGTGCTGCAGTATCATTTTTTATCAATACCAAAAAAAATAAATAAAAAGAAAAAAAAGAAAAAAAATATTTTCCGCTATAGTAGTACTAGCAGCCGTAGTCGTAGCAGTAGTGATGGCGGCAGCAGCAGCAGCAGCCGGAGGAGGGTTGATGACGATAGGCTGATCAGGATACTCTACCGGAAAGAGAAAAAGGCGGAGATTTAAGGGGGTATAGTCACGGCGGCTGCGATTAACGTGGTCGTACTCCTTTATCATGTTCCGGAGATCTTCATCAGTTCTGATTGTGATGAGGCAGTTCAGTTCAAAATCTTCGCGGCGAAGTTGGTATTTCAGAGTGAAGGAGCGGTCGGGCGGTCCTTGGAAAATATTGGTGGAGAGGCGGTGGAGGAATTCATCGAAGGAGCGGCGGCGCTCCACCAGGATAAGGCGGTTCTCGCCACCGCAGTAGCTGCGGTATCCGCGTTGGTCGACCACAATCTCACCGCCATAACTGCATAGGAGACGTATTTCATCGGCCACTGCTGCCTTCTTCTTCTTTTTCTCCTCCTTCATATGGATTTGGGTAAGAGCTGAAATATCCATAAGCTGAGAGTCATTAGAGGTAAATGACACAGCATTAAAATCAGAAGAATGAGCATCAGAGGTGTCAGATGCGAAATCATTGTTCTGAGAGTCATCATCAGTACGGGTGTTAGTGTTGGTGCTGGTGTTGCCGGGATGAGAAGGCTTATGGTCGGAGTCATCATCGGAAGAAGAATCGTCGGAAGTGGAATTATACCTGGGCAAATGTGTGGCCATAGAACCTTGGACATTAGATGTAGTTTTCGCCATAGAAATTAAATGAAGGACGAATGGGGGCGAACTACTAACCTATGCATACCCGTCAATTAGTGCACTAACATACTTGACAAACACTTTTTATTTATTTATATTGAGCTAACAATTTTGGGTCAATGCCAATAAAATATATTTGGTGTGTTTTTAAATCATATTTTTATATAAATAAATATATAGTTATTTTAAAATGTGTTTGAAATAAAAATAGTTTTAGTGGTATTAGAGGTCACCTGCTTTCAGTTAATTTTCAGTATTTAAAAAAGTTGGGAGGAACCAGTTATATTTTCAAAAGCTCTTTTTGACAGAAGTGCTTCTAAACAAAATGTTTTTAAAAAAAAATCTCAGGGCCACACACACCAATGATGGAACCAAAGTGAAAGGGCCGTGTTGCTTTAATTATGAAGGAAACTTCGACCAAAAAACGCGTGCCCCACTTTACTATAAAAGCTGTTGGATGTTAGAAATTTATTGCCATTGTTTTATAATTTGTTGTTATGCAATTAAGTTATATATATATAAAGCTCAAAAATAAATTTATATATAAATAAAGAAAAATAATTAAAAGACACTTATTGTTGACATATTTTATTGACATCATAGATGAGAATTGTTAAATCATCTAGAATCACGCAATTAACGCGTAATACGAGGTATTTTAACCACTCAAAGTGTGTCAATATCTTGTATTTGCATATGATCAATGCATAGAATTTAAGACTTCTAAAATTAGTCTTTCTTTAGTTCGTTTAAAAAATAAATAAATAAAGGAAACAATTGAAAATTTTCGTCTTTATTTATAGGAACTTGTTAAATTATGATTTATTGATTATTAATTATTTTTTGTTTAAATTTTATAAATTTGAAGTTGCCCGCATTCATCTAGTATATATAGACTTAGCAATTTTCTTCCTGAAGGATAGTTTTGTAAAATTATAAATGAGATAAGAAAGGGCTAAGAATAAGTCTTTCTCTTGACCTCTTTAAGAAAACGCGTGAAAAAAAAAAGAGAGCTACAGATCCATATGTTGGACAGATGTTTTTTAGTGCATATTAGAATCGCAAAGACCTTGACTTAGACGTTTAGTTCGGTTTGGTGTATTTTTTGTATATTTTTTTAGTCCAATCTTTTGTCCTTTTCCACTTTTTAATATTAACACTGGTTTTTTACTTTATTATTATTATTATTATTATGAATGCAGCTCAAATTTCATTGAATTAAAACGAGATAATCATAATTAATATTTATTTTCAAATTGTAAACTATACCATGTTATAATAAAAATTGAGAGATCTTTCATATTAGCCATTTTTAAATAGATAAAATTTTAAATATATTTTTTACATAATATTGCAATACTAAAAATAATTTTATAGGGATATATATATACACATGTGTGTGTATACACACACATTTGTATGTACACACAAATGTTTTACTATAATGCATCATATGTTGTAGTTAAACGGGTAGTGCTACATAAATCTAATCCATGGAAATGAGTAATATAAACCTATCTATCTAATGGTTTACATAATCTTGAAAAAGAAAAATTCCTAGATGACAGATATTATATTCATAATAAGATTATTTTTGTAGCTTAAATTTTATCACTTAAAATTATTTTTTCAACGCAGTAATATTACAACACATGCAGCTCATAGTTTTTGTTGAATTATAATAATATTTTATTAAAAATATATTATCATTGGGCCATATAGATGCATTTGGCGTTAAGGTAATTGAGGCATCATGGTTGAAGCAAAAAAACGAGGTCTTTTTTGCTTGATGCATTGGGGCTTGGGAGTTATGTACATAAATATTTGATTTAGAAATTGTAAAATTATTTTTATTAGTGCAATATCATAATAAAAATTACTGTGTTTTGGACCTCTATTTAATTAGTATTTATAAATTAAAAGCTATGTTCTAATTACCAATCTTTAATTTTTTGAATATACCAATAAAACTTACTTTCTTACATTTGAAAAAAAAATTAAAGTTAATGTAGAAAAATTACTGTGTTTTGGAATTTTAATTAGTATAGTTTTATCAAAATTCATCAAAATTCCACGTGTGATTTTTTAGTAAAATTTCATCTGCTTCCTTTTTTGGGACGTTCAAACTTACGCAAATATTCTAACTTTTTTTTGTTTTTCGATTGTCACATCAGCAAAGAAAAATAAGAGCTAATGGTACTTTTTACAAATAGACCCATAATTAATTAATTATTATAATATACGTATGATCTGGGATACTAATGTTTCATAAGTTTCCTGTTGCAGAAGAACTGGCAGCGGTAGTAGTAGTAGTAGCAGGGTTGATGGTGATAGGCGGATCAGGATCCTCCACGGGAAAGAGAAAGAGGCGGAGATTGGAGGAGAAATAGTAATGGTGACTGCTATTAAAGTGGTCGTACTCCTTGATCATGTTTTGGAGTTCTTCATCGGTTCTGATGGTGATGAGGAGATCGAGATTATGATCAGGGATTTCATATTTGAGCGTGAAGGACCGGCCTGGCGCTCCTTGGAAAATATTGGTGGAGAGGCGGTGGAGGAATTCATTGAAGGAGCAGCGGCGCTCCACCAGAATAAGGCGGTTCTCGCCACCGCGGTAGCTGCTGTATCCGTGTTCGTCGACCACAATCTCACCGCCATAACTGCATAGGAGACGTATTTCATCAGCCACTGCCTTCTTCTTCTTCTTCTTCTTCTTCTTCAATATTGGATTATTATTATTATTCCTTGAAACAGTAGTGGTGTTGGTTTTGCCCGGATGAGAAGGTTCATGCTCGGAGTCATCATCAGAAGAAGAATCGTCTGAAGTGGAATTATACATGGACCGATGTATGATTGTATTAGAGTGGCAATCTGCGATTCTCGCCATAGAAATTAAATGAGCGACGAATGAGGGTGAATCGATGCATACCCCTCAGTTCGTTGTACATATATATATATACCCACCCACTTGCTGTAAAAGCTGTTTCGATGTTAGAATTTTATTTACACGATGCCAATGTTTTATAATTTGCTGTTATGCAATTAACTTCTATATATATATATATAGATATGAAGCTCAAAAATAAATTTGAATATAAATATGTTGTATTTTTAGATAATCAATGTGAAAAATTCAAGACTTCTAAAATAAGTCTTTCTTTAATTCGTTAAAAAATAAATAGATAAAGGAAACAACTAATTAATAATTACTTTTTGTTTAAATTTTAAAAAAAAATAAATAAAATAGAAACAGTAGAGAGAAAGACATAAGAGGGTAAAGGAGGAAACTTAAAATAAGTATAAATAAATAAAGAACAAGTTTTGTTGAAATTGCGTGGAAACTAGTATATTAGAATCCACGAAGACCTTGACTTTGACGTTTGATTTTATTTTTTGTATTTGTTTTTGAACTTTTTATTTTTTAGTACAATCTTTCCCCCTTTTCCACTTTTTAATATTAACACTAGCTTTTGACTTTTTATTTTTATTTTTTTATTTTATTGTAGTGCATGCAACTCAAATTTCATTGAATTAAAACAAGATAATTCATAATTAATATTTGTATTTTCAAATTTTTAACTATACCGTGTTATAATAAAAATTGAGAGATCATAATTAATATTTGTTTCAAGTTAAGAAAAATGCTTGTTTTTAGAAAATATATAAAAGTTGCATGTTTTTTGGGTTTTTCTTTTGCAATAATGGAACCACAAACTTTTTTACTTGATTTATATGAAATCTCCGACAAACCAAACAAGTTTTTCATATCTTCAAAATTTCAAAAACAATTTGTAAATATGATACCAAACATATTTCTAAAAACCATAAATCAAATAAAAATAATTTCATAATCCAGTCTTTCCAAAACTATTTTTAAATCACATTTCAAACTATTTTTCAAAATGAAAAATAAGGCCCCCTTAAAAAAAAAAAAGAAAAATAAGGCTCTGTTTGGTATAAAATCTAAAAACAGTTTTTTTGTTTTTAAAAAAAAAAAGATTCCTTGAAAAACATGTTTGGTTGATATGCTTTTAAAATTTTCAAAAAACCGTTTTTCAATCAAATCTTCAAATTTACCAAGGAAACAAAAAAACAACAAAACCTTTTTTTCTGCGTTTTCCAAAATACAAAGTCCAAAAAACTGTTTTTAATCTCAAACCAAACAGGCCCCAATTCTTTCTTGAGTTTTTAAACAAAAGCGTGTGGAAAAAAAAGAGCAACAATCCCATACGTTGGTGGGAGTGACGCTGTGGCTGTCTCCTTGTTTTAGAGTGCATATTAAAATCTGAGAGATCTTGACTTAGCGGACCATTAAAAAAAAAAAAAAAAAAAGACCTTGACTTAGACTTTTGATTGGGTTTGGTTTAATTTGATTTTTTTTTTTTTGATATTTTTTTGACCTTTTTATTTGTTACTCTTTGTTTTTAGGGGTGTAACATATTGAGTTGGGTTGAGTCAAAAGACATTCCAACCCGAACTCGGCTTATCATTCGGGTTGAAAAGACTTGAATTTTTTTTTTCTTTCTTTTTCAAGAAGATTGCTTAAACTTTAGAAGAAAAAAAAAGAGGATCAAAGAAAAAGATGATACAAAGTAGATGAAACGTTGATAATTTTTATGTAGAAAATAAAAAAAGGTTGTAATTTAGATTTCGAGCATTAAGGGTTTTGGTAGTTTTGCAATTAGGTAGCTTTAAAGAACAGTGGATTGAAGGGTTAATGTTACGTTTGGTTCGAGTTAGATTGAGTTGGGTTTTAAAGGTGTCAACCTATAACTCAACTCAAACGGTTTAGGTTGAAAATTTTAAACCCAACCCAACCCAATCACCTAAATCAACCCAATCAAACCCATCCAGTTGTGTTCGATTTGGTCGGATTAATTTACACCCCTAATTTTTTTCTCCTTCACTTTTTGATATTATTAACACTAGTGTCATTTTTTCATCAACTCAAATGGAGTAAGATGTCAATCGGAATTCCCATTCCTCTTGGAAACATTGTTACTAGGAAGTGCCAAAGCATCATTAGTGTTAGTCATGCATCATTTAATTACGAATCTTAGGTAGCTTGGGAAAAAAAAAAGCAAAAACATCATTTTCCCCCACTATTGTGATGCAGATACATATATTATAGAATTGTTGATTTATTGTCACATAATAACTTGAGTGGTCTTTCAACACTGTCCACTATGCACAGCCTCGTGTCAAAATTCCACAGCCATATTTCGCGATTGGATGCCTTATAACATGCTATGAACTCTGTTGCTATAGTAGAAGAGGCTATAAGTGACGGTTTAGCACTCTTCCAAAAGACAACAACTTCAGCTAACAGATAAATATAGTCAGATGTAGATTTCATACTATCTTGGCATCCCGCAAAATTAGAGTCAGTATACCCAACGATCTCAAGCTGATCCAACCTCCGATTCGTGAGCATGTAATTTTTTGTTCTCTATAAGTATCGCAAGACCCGTTTGACTGTTTTCCAATGGTTTATTCCTAGATTGCTTAAATATTTGCCCTAAATCCCAGTAATGTACGCAATATCCTGACGCGTACAAACCTGAGCATACATTAGACTCCCTACTATGAGGCATAGGGAATCTTATACATTTTCTTTTCCTAAAAATCATTCTTAGGGCACTGATTGAAACTAAACTTGTCTCCCTTAGCCAAAAGGGTATCACCTGGTTTGCAATTTTTTATGCCATATCGCTTGAAAACTTTTTCGATATAACTCTTTTATGATAATCCAAGAATACCCTAAGAGCGATCACGGTGTATCTGAATGCCTAATACAAAAGAGGCGTCACCAAGATCTTTCGTCTCAAAATTCTTAGCTAGAAATCTCTTGGTTTCGTGCAATAAGCCAATATCGTTGTTGGCAAGTAAGATGTCATCGACATATAAACCAGAAAAATGTGTTTGCTCCCACTGAACTTATGATATATACAATCATCGACCAAATTCATCTCAAAACCGAATGAGATGATCACTTGATGAAACTTGAAATACCATTGGAGAGATGCTTGTTTGAGTCCAATGATGGATTTTTTAAGTTTGCAAACCATATTCTTTGGGTCGCCCGACACAAAGTTTTCTGGCTGCACTATGTAGATCATCTCATCAATGTTACTATTTAAAAACGTTGTCTTCACGTCCATCTTATGTAACTCAAGATTGAAATGTGCCACAAATGTCATAATTCTAAATGAGTCCTTCGAAGAAACTGAAGAGAAAGTCTATTTATAGTCGATGCCTTATTTTTGTGTAAAATCCTTTGCGACAAGACGAGTTTTGTACCTCTCCACATCACCTTTTGAATCCCTCTTAGTTTTAAATATTCGTTTGCAACAATCTAAATCTATTACCACTAATTTGATGCATTTTTCATAGGTTGATGATGTCCTTGAGACAAAATTGGCTGGGCAGTTCAAACTTGTTGTGGATAAGGGGGCATTAGATGTCATTGGGTTGCATCCTGATGGCCCAATCAAAAGGTAAAAGCAAATCTATATCTATTACGTATTCATTGAAAAAACTGCTTTGGTTCTTGAGCTTCGTCTTCATATACTCAGTAATTTGTGCAGAGAGCTGCATTCCAGTTTGATCCTTTGTTGAATGAACAAAAGCTACTTCCAACACAATACTCTGTTATTATCCATTGGCTTCTTGACAAATTATTTTCAGGATCACGTACTGGGAATCAGTCACGAAGTTGTTTGCTCCTGGCAGAATTCTGGTTAGTTTCTTTGCTTTCTTATCTCTTTTGTTGACTACTCCATGAAATAATAAATTACAAATAAATACACAATAAGCCTGGCTACCTAAAGATTGATTTGAACACCTGCAACAATCTTAGTTTTAAATATCCATTTGCAACAATCTAAATCTATTACCACTAATTTGAAACATTTTTCATAGGTTGATGATGTCCTTGAGACAAAATTGGCTGGGCAGTTCAAACTTGTTATGAATATTCTGGTTAAAAACTTCATCTGTTTTAAATGAACTCTCAGATATTTTGTTTTGCCCCTCCAAATACCTACTTAAATTAATACCACTCAAATTAAAAACTCATTTGGAAATGGTACGTTTATAAATAGACCCATATATAATTAATTAATTATTATTTTCATCCCCCGTAATAATGTGCTGCAGTATCATTTTTTATCAAAACAAAAAAAAGAATAAAAAGAATAAAAAGAAAAAAAATGTTTTCTGCTGTAGTAGTACTAGCAGCCGTAGTAGTAGCAGTGGTAGCAGCAGCAGCAGGAGGGTTGATGGCGATAGGCTGATCAGGATACTCTACCGGAAAGAGAAAAAGGCGAAGATTTAAGGGGGTATAATCACGGCGGCTGCGATTAACGTGGTCGTACTCCTTTATCATGTTCCGGAGATCTTCATCAGTTCTGATAGTGATGAGGCAGTTCAGTTCAAAATCTTCGCGGCGAAGTTGGTATTTCAGAGTGAAGGACCGGTCGGGCGGCCCTTGGAAAATATTGGTGGAGAGGCGGTGGAGGAATTCATCGAAGGAGCAGCGGCGCTCCACCAGGATAAGGCGGTTCTCGCCACCGCAGTAGCTGCGGTATCCGCGTTCGACGACCACAATCTCACCGCCATAACTGCATAGGAGACGTATTTCATCGGCCACAGCTGCCTTCTTCTTCTTCTTCTTCTTCTCCTCCTTCGATATTGAATTATTATTATTCTGTGAGACAGTACGGGTGTTGGTGTTGGTGTTGCCGGGATGAGAAGGCTCATGCTCTGAGTCATCATCAGAAGAAGAATCGTCGGAAGTGGAATTATACCTGGGAAAATGTGTGGCCTTAGAACCTTGGCCATAGAATCTATTTTTCGCCATAGAAATTAAATGAAGGACGAATGAGGGCGAACTACTAAATGATGCATACCCCTCAATTCGTTGTATATATATACATAGAATAACTTTGTTTATATTGTTTTAAAAATTGTTAGATTATCTAACCTGTGATTTTAAATGATTTAAAAATTTTTAAGGTCAAATGTCAATAAAATATATTTGATGACTAATCCATATTTTTCATATAAATAAATATATAGTTTTTTCAAAATGCATAGTTTTAGAGGCACGTCACCTGCTAGTTAAATTGTATAAAAAAAAAATAGTTTTCAGCATTTAAAAAAGTTGGGAGAACCAGTTATTTTTTTAAAAGCTCTTTTTTGACAAAAGTGATCTAAATAAAATGTTTTTAAAAAAAATCTTTGGGCCACACACACCAATGATGAAACTAAAGTGAAAGTGTAGTGTTGCTTTAATTACGAAGTTGCTTTAATTACGAAGGAAACTTCGACCAAAAAAAGCGTGTTGTAAAAGCTGTTGGATGTTAGAATTTTGTTTACACGATGCCAATGTTTTATAATTTGCTGTTATGCAATTAACTTCTATATATATATGTGAAGCTCAAAAATAAATTTGAATACAAATATGTTGTATTTTGAGATGATCAATGTGAAGAATTCAAGACTTCTAAAATAAGTCTTTCTTTAGTTCGTTAAAAAATAAATAGATAAAGGAAACAACTGAAAATTTTGAGGGTAAAACAGCTAAAAAATTATGATTTGTTGATTAATTACAAATAAAAATTAATGGACTTCTAAAATAAGCCTTTTTTTTCAATCAAATCTTCAAATTTTCCAAGGAAACAAAAAAACAACAAAATGTTTTTTTTTCTGCGTTTTCCAAAATAGAAAGTCCAAAAAATTATTTTTAATCTCAAACAAACAGGCCCCAAGTCTTTCTTTAGTTTTTAAACAAAAGCGTGTGGAAAAAAAGAGCAACAATCCCATACGTTGGTGGGAGTGACGCTGTGGCTGTCTCCTTGTTTTAGAGTGCATCTTAAAATCTCAGAGACCTTGACTTAGTGGACCATAAAAAAAGACCTTGACTTAGACTTTTGATTGGGTTTGGTTTAATTTGATTTTTTTTTAATTTTTTTTTACCTTTCTTTTTCAAGAAGATTGCTTAAAAAGAAGACAAAAGAGGATCAAAGAAAAATATGATACAAAGTAGATGAACCGTTGATAATTTTTATGTAGAAAATAAAAAAGGTTATAATTTGGATTTCGAGCATTAAGGGTTTTGGTAGTTTTGCAATTACGTTGCTTTAAAGGATAGTGGATTTAAGGGTTAATGTTACGTTCGGTTCGAGTTGGATTGAATTAGGTTTTAAGGGTGCCAACCTATAATTCAACCCAAATGGTTTAAGTTGGGATTTTTAAACCCAATCACCTAAATCAATCTAATCAAACCCATCGAGTTGTGTTCGATTTGGTCGGATTGACTTACATCCCTAATTTTTTTTCCTTTCACTTTTTGATATTATTAACACTAGTATCATTTTTTTTATATCATCGACCAAATTCACCTTAAAACCGAATGAGATGATCACTTGATGAAACTTGAAATACCATTGTCGAGATGCTTGTTTGAGTTCATAGATGGATTTTTTTAAGTTTGCAAGCCATATTCTTTGGGTCGCCCGACACAAAGTTTTCTGGCTGCACCATATAGATCATCTCATCAATGTTACCATTTAAAAACGTTGTCTTCACATCCATCGATGTAACTCAAGATTGAAATACGCCACAAATCTGAATGAGCTTTTCGAAGATATTGAAGAGAAAGTCTCTTTATAGTCGATGCGTTATTTCTATGTAAAACCCTTTGCGACAAGACGAGTTTTGTACCTCTTCATGTCACCTTTTTAATCCCTCTTAGTTTTAAATATTCATTTGCAACAATCTAAATCTATTACCACTAATTTGATGCATTTTTCATAGGTTGATGATGTCCTTGAGACAAAATTGGCTGGGTCTGTCAGGGAAAGTCTTGTTTTAATGTTTAAAAACTTCATCTGTTTTAAATGAACTCTCAGATATTTTGGTTTGCCCCTCCAAATACCTACTTAAATTAATACCACTCAAATTAAAACTCATAGAATAGCAAATGGTACGTTTACAAATAGACCCATATATAATTAATTAATTATTATTTTCATCCCCCCATAACATATGTATGATCTGGGATACTAATAATGCGGTGCAGTATCATTTCTTATCAAAACAACAAAAAGAACAAAAAGAAAAAAAAGAAAAAAAATGTTTTCTGCTGTAGTAGTATTAGCAGCCGTAGTAGTAGTAGTAGCAGCAGCAGCAGCAGCAGGAGGAGGGTTGATGACGATAGGCTGATCAGGATACTCTACCGGAAAGAGAAAAAGGCGGAGATTTAAGGTGGTATAGTCACGGCGGCTGCGATTAACGTGGTCGAACTCCTTGATCATGTTCCGGAGGTCTTCGTCAGTTCTGATAGTGATGAGGCAGTTCAGTTCAAAATCTTCGCGGCGAAGTTGGTATTTGGGAGTGAAGGACCGGTCGGGCGGTCCTAATTGGAAAATATTGGTGGAGAGGCGGTGGAGGAATTCAGAAGCGGAGCAGCGGCGCTCCACCAGGATAAGGCGGTTCTCGCCACCGCAGTAGCTGCGGTATCCGTGTTTGTCGACCATAATCTCACCGCCATAACTGCATAGGAGACGTATTTCATTAACCAGTCCCTTCTTCTTCTTCTTCTCCTTCTCCTCCTCCTTCGATATTGGGTTATTATTATTCTGTGAAACAGTGCTGGTGTTGGTGTTGGTGTTGGTGTTGCCGGGATGAGAAGGCTCATGCTCGGAGTCATCATCATCAGAAGAATCGTCGGAAGTGGAATTATACCAGGGAAAATGTGTGGCCATACCACCACTGGCAGTAACAGTGGTAGTAGTAGTAGCAGCAGCAGGGTTGATGACGATAGGCTGATCAAGATCCTCCACGGGAAAGAGAAAGAGGCGGAGATTTAAGGGGGTATAGTCACGGCGGCTGCGATTAACGTGTTCGTACTCCTTGATCATGTTCTGGAGATCTTCATCAGTTCTGATAGTGATGAGGCAGTTCAGCGCGGAATCTTGGAGGCGAAGTTGGTATTTGAGAGTAGTGAAGGGCCGGTCGGGCGGTCCTTGGAAAATATTGGTGGAGAGGCGGTGGAGGAATTCATCGAAGGAGCAGCGGCGCTCCACCAGGATAAGGCGGTTCTCGCCACCGCTGTAGCTGCTGTATCCGTGTTCGTCGACCACAATCTCACCGCCATAACTGCACAGGAGACGTATTTCATCACCCACTGCCTTCTTCTTCTTCTTCTTCTTCAATACTGGATTATTATCATTCTGTGAAACAGTACTGGTGTTGGTGTTGCCGGGATGAGAAGGTTCATGCTCGGAGTCATCATCATCAGAAGAATCGTCGGAAGTGAAATTATACATGGACCGATGTATGATTGTATTAGCGTGGCAAGCTTCGATTTTCGCCATAGAAATTAAATGAGCGACGAATGAGGGTGAATCGATGCATACCCCTCAGTTCGTTGTACATATATATATATATATATATATACCTACCTACTTGCTGTAAAAGCTGTTAGATGTTAGAATTTTGTTTACACTATGCCAATGTTTTATAATTTGCTGTTATGCAATTAACTTCTATATATGAAGCTCAAAAATAAATATGAATATAAATATGTTGTATTTTGAGTTGATCAACGTGAAAAATTCAAGACTTCTAAAATAAGTCTTTCTTTAGTTCCTTAAAAAATTAATATATAAAGGAAACAACTGATTAATAATTACTTTTTGTTTAAATTTTAAAAATAAAAACAAAAAATAGAAACAGTAGAGAGAAAAACATAAGAGGGTAAAGGAGGAAACTTAAAATAAGTAAAAATAAATAAAGAAGAAGAAGGCAACCAACACTAAGTTTTTTGTTGAAATTGCGTGGAAACTAGCATATTAGAATCCACGAAGACCTTGACTTTGACGTTTGATTTGGTTTGATTTTATTTTTTGTATTTGTTTTGACCTTTTTATTTTTTAGTACAATCTTTCCCCCCTTTCCACTTTTTAATATTAACACTAGCTTTTTACTTTTTTTAAATTTTTTTATTTACAAGATAATTCATAATTAATATTTGTATTTTCAAATTTTAAACTATACCGTGTTATAATAAAAATTGAGAGATCTTTCATATATCAATCATATTATAAATCTATGGAAAAATGTCCCAAACACACATGCATGCTAGCCATTTTTAAATAGATAAGATTTTAAATATATTTTTTTACATAATATTACAATACTAAAAATAATTTTATAGGTATATATATATACACAAACACAAATGTTTTACTATGATGCATCATCATATATTGTAGTTAAACGGGTCGTGATACATAAATCTAATCCATGGAAGTGGGTATTATAAACCTATTTATCTAATATTTTACATATAGCAAAAAAAAAAAAAAAAAACAAAGTTCCTAGATGACAGATATTATATTCATAATGAGATTATTTTTGTAGCTAGTATATTTTAATTTATATTAAATTTTATCACTTAAATTTATTTTTTGGTCTCTTTTGCTTGATGCATTGGGAGTTATGTACGTAAATATTTGATTTATAAATTGTAAAATTATATTGATGAAAAAATAAAAAAAGTTAATCTCTACCAATCTATTGACATCTATTTTCGCGGAAAAGATACGTCAGGCAAAGTCTATTGTGATTTGTTAGATAGTTTCTACTTTCTAGCACATGGGGTCAACTGATGTGATGATCACCAGCTGGTTGTATACAGACAAGTGTCCATTAGATCCTACGGCTGTAATTCATTCTCTCATTCTATATATAAGAGAAGTATAGATTCCTACAATTCGAGCAGTATTTTGTAGAAATAAATCGGATACGAGGGATCCGTTACTTGAGTCAAAACTCAATTCAACTTAAATAGTTTAGGTTAAAAAAAATAAACTCAATTCTAACTAAATTAGCTTCAAACTCAACCTAATTTATTTTGAATTGAGTTGGTTGGTCATTTGTATTAAGATGACTTAAATTTTACCCTTAAGTTTCACATATAAATTTTATACTAACAAATATTAAGCATGTTATATTTTAAATGCAACAAAATATTAAAGATATTTTAGATACAATCACATTCATTCACCGTATTATAAAATAACAAATACAAGTTTAAAAGAGTTCCATTGAAATATTTATCAAAAAGATTAATGACTTTAGGAGATAAGAAATCACATTCATTCACCGTATTATAAAATAACAAATACAAGTTTAAAAGAGTTCCATTGAAATATTTATCAAAAAGATTAATAACTTTTAGGAGATAAGAATTTAAAATTACGTTAAGTTTGATTTAGGTTAGATTCTAAAAAGTATTAACCTCTGACCCAAACTGTTCATCACCAACTTTGTTGAACCCTTGTACAAGGCATAAAAAAATCATAAAATTGTGTCCACGTGCAATGAACTAATTGGATAGTTGTTATGACGAGTGGGGAAGATCAAGGATCAAAACCTCAATTAAAATGGCAACTCACTCAAAAACACAAGGAAATGTTAAAACCATTTAAAATACGTACCTAAATTCAAATCGCTCTAACACTAACAAAGAAAATATTTTTTTCTTTTTTTTGAGGCACAACAACCAAAACCATCAACTGTAAGACGACTAGTAAGGAGGAACATAGATGTCGGATAATAAGGGCTAAGCCGGCGACTACGACGACGACAACAACAATTTATATGACGGTGAGCTACGCACCAATAGAAAAAGAAAAAGAAAAAAAAAAAAAAATATATATATATATATATATATATATATATATATATATATATATATATATATATATATATATATATATAGCATTTTTACATAAGAAGAAAATGCTTTGCATTACTAATAGACCCATTAATTAATTATTTCCATGACGTTCATATGCATCATGAAAATGGGATACCAATTTTTGAGTTTTCGGCATCACCCTCATAATAAGAGAAAGAGGCGGAGATTTAAGGGGTTATATTTATGGCCCCTGCGATTAACCTAGTCGTACATCTTGATCATGTTCTGGAGTTCTTCATCCGTTTCGACAGTGATGAGGAGGTCGAGACCATGGTTTGGTAGTTTGTAATTGAGAGTGAAGGGCTGGTAGTGTAATTTATGGGCAAAATCGTTCTTGAGGCGTCGGTAGAGATCAGAGAACGAGCAGTGGCGCTCCACCGTGATAAGGCGGTTCTCGCCACCGCTGTAGCTGCTGTTATTGTGTTCGTCAACCACGATCTCACCGCCAAAACTGCACAGGAGGCGTGGTTCAGGTGCTGCCTTCTTCTTCTTCTTCTTCTTCTTCTCCTTCAATATTGGATTATTATTCTGTGAAACAGTACTGGTGTTGGTGCTGCCGGGATGAGAAGGCTCATGCTCGGACTCATCAGAAGAAGAAGAAGAATTGTCCGAAGTGGAACTATACCAGGACAGATGTGTGCTCGTATTACCACAGAACTCCATAGTAATTAAATGAACGAAGAATGACGGTGAACCGCTACTGATGCATACCCCTCAATTCGTTGTATATATATCTATATGTATACCAATGATGGAACCAAAGTGAAAGTGCCGTGTTGCTTAATTACCAAGGAAATCTTGATGAAAAAAGTAGTGTCCTTGCATCCCTTTAAACGAAAGCACGTATTTTTTTACATGTGAATTACCAAAACATTTACTAAAGAGAGGTGTGTGTTTTTAAAACATTAAAGACTGTAAAACCACGTAAGATATATATCTAAATTTATGCTGGACAGGTCTAGATCCTATTAATATCAATATTATCTACAATTTAATCATTTTTGAAAAAGTTTAACTTTAAAAGATCTTGGTACTAATAAATGTGAAATCTCAATTTTTATTTTATATGATGAACATGTTTATATATGATGTGAGACTGTTATTTCAGTCCACATATACTCAACAAATCTCCAATTTAGACCAAAATTCAGCTTCATCATGATCACACCACACGATTCATGTCAGATCAACCATCAATATCATCTCGAGGAAGAGAAACTCGATGAATCATACGTAAGCCCCAGCTGAACCATCTACTCTAATACTACATGTTAGGCGAGTCTGAATCTCTACTCGTATCGATATAGCCTTCAACTTAACCATTTGAGCCCAAGTGTGAGCTTTTACTTCAAAAGGCTTCTGTATTAATAAGGGTGTGATCCCTACTTATATTTTATGCGATAAATATTTTCGTATCCGATGTAAGACTATCATTTTGGTTCACACATACTAAATAATTTATATTCAAGCTAATGTGATAACACACCACGTATATTATCAAGGAAAAAAAGAAAAATAAGACACTCTCCTGTCATTATATATCACATCAATATCAGTATAGTTTTGGATATAATTTATAAGGTTATAAAAGCATTTATGTAAAACATTTCTCTCAAAGTTAGGAGCAACCGAAAGAGAGACGCCGGCCTCCATCGCATCACTTCAAATGATGAAAAGCCATTTAGGGGTGTGTGGGCCTGAATAGCTTTCCCTATTCTTTTACATTTAACAAAGAGAGTAAAAAAATGGGCTAGCGGAAGTTACTTGAAAAAGCAACTCTATGAGTTGGCTTCATAGAATTTGGAGAGCAGGGCATATAATAAAATCTATTTATATCAGTAATGCTATATGGCTTAAAAATTATACATTATATAAATATGATATGGTATATGCCACGTAAGATTTGTGGCCTTTTTTTCAAAGCTATATTTAACAAGGTTATAATATAAGTATAACATGAGTTAAACATAAATGATTAATGTAAAAACATTAAATAAATAGATGTCCGACTTATTAGTATTTTAATTAGCACATAAATTAAGTTCATTAGATGTCTTCGAATGATGCTCAATACATTATCAAAGGATGTCCAACATACATTTCAAGGGTGTGTACTAAGATCACGTGTACACTTATTATTTTATTTTATGAAATTTTTCCTTAAATTAATTAAAAATAAAAATGTTGTCCATTTTTTATTTTTATGTTGGATAATATCCTTTGAATTATAAAAATATTGCCCATTATTTAATCCTATATAACTCAAAGGGATATTTATTTTCTTTTATAATTAATCACAGAATTTTTGTAATTTTTAATTTTTTTTTTATTTAATTATTATTATTATTATTTTATTATTATTATAGGTCTGTTGATGTAATATTTTACCAACACACAATAATAATAAATTGGAGGAGATATGCTGAGCTGAAACGTGCCAAGTTGTTTGTTCACCTGTTGTATTCATGTCTGATTTATAGTATTTGGTGATGCATATAAGGATTGACTGTACCATCGTGCCTTATTTGGACATCTAGTATTACCTTCACAGAGTGAACAACTTTTAATTAAATCAACCAAACTAGTTCCCAAGCTGAGAGGGGGAACCAAGTTTTCTTAAGCAGCAAGTTGCCTCATGTTCAGTATTTAAAGTTATTAAAGACAATACTGAGTCTGACTAATTAAATTAATTGTTGATTAAGCAGAGTAACGTTATAATACATTAATTCTTTGTCAAGATACGTGCATGCATAGTAGTATTGTAAATAATTGATGTACGTTCGATTCCCACCATTTCTCATGAATAGTACTATATATAAATAGTGTCATATACTTATATAGTGTACTTGTACACTTAAATAGTATCATATACGTGAATAGAGTTGCACATGTAAATAGTGTCATGCATGTAAATAGTATCGTGCATGTGAATAGTATTGTACACATAAGCAGTATCGTATTTCAGGGAAGATTTTTCTGATGTGGTAAATCAGCCAAGGCCGCAACCACAAAGCATAGTAAAAATTTTTCAGAAGTTCTGATCCCATTTCTTAAGGAACATATTGCACTGCTAAATGATAAAATGAAGATAATAATTATAAAGAATAGAGAGACATAAGTTTTACGTGATTAGATTCTGAGACCTGTGTTCACGGGTATAATGTAAAAACTTCATTAGAGATTGTAGATTACAACTCTCTCTTTACTTTCAAGGAGAGAAGAATGAGACTTTTTCTCTTGAGAACTCAAATATACTTATGATCACTCATTGAATGAATTGAATTGAATGTGAGTCTTTATTTATAAGAGAAGATTGTAAATAAATTATTATTATTTTAATATTTTATTTATTTTTATTTTAAAACCAATTAAAAATTAATTCATTTTATTTATTTTCGTCTTTTTCTCCATGTTGTATGGCAGCGTAAGAGGAACTATGACACCTCTTAGCCATTTTTTAATTTTGTTAAAATAAAATTATTGTTTACTTATTCATTTATTTTTACCTCTCAATTATTATTCATGATTCAAAATGATATTTTCCTAGTTACACAAAAAGAAAAAAGAAAAAAAAGATATTAAAAATTAATTTATTAAAAGTTTTATGATTAAAAAAGTAGATGCTAATAACCTAAAAATCAATAAAAGAATGAGCAATCTTTTTTATAATTCAAAGAATATTTTCTTACCCATAAATGAAAAAAATAAAGATGAAAAAATAATTAATAGAGAATATTCTTATTATTAATTAATTTAAGATAAAATATCATTAAAAGGAAATGAGAAGTATGCATAGTTTTAGTGCATACCTTTATAGTGTATGTTAAATATCTTTGAATTATATATTGAAGCATAATTCGTTAACATCTTAGTACTTAATTTATGTGCTAAAGATGGGTGCTAAGATTATCAATAATTAGGATACTTATTTATTAAATAATTTTACATTAGTCATTTATGTCTAAGTCATATTATATTTGTAATGGAACTTAGTTTAAAATAGCTTTAAAAAAAAGGACACAAATCTAATATGGCATATGAGCATCAAATTTGTGAGAAATGATATGTAATTTTCAAGTCATAGAGAATTACTCATTTGAAAAACTAGACTTAAATTTTAATTATATCGTGATATTCCTATAGTTCTTCGCACTATTAATTTCTTTCACTGTCTTTCTTTTTTTTTTCTTATTTAATTAGTGGAAATTAGATCTTTGAGTGGTTGAAAGAATCTATGGCATGAGTCCAAGACTTGCATGACTTTTTAGTTTTCGTATCTTTTGGATATTAATATACAAAGACTTTAGACATATTACTAATTAATTAAATTGACTTTATTCTGTAGAAGTTTATTGATTAATGCTTCTTACTTTTTACATTTATAATTAATAACAAAGTATTCTAACAAATGGTTTAGACAAGGAACTATCACACGTATAAACTAATGATCTTATTAGGTGTTTTTGACGTACCAATGATGGAATCAAAGTGAAAGTGCTGTGTTGCTTTACGAAGAAAACTTTAAATAAAAGACGTGTATGCCAACTTTGTTGAAAAAGCGGTTAGATAGTAAAATTTTATTTATAAGATGTCTAAAATATATACTAAAATTTATAATTAAGCTGATGTGACAATGCACAATATGATCACATTATAAATAAATAAATAAAAACTACCCTCTAATCATTATATACTACATCAGCATGATAACCAGTTTAATTTGAGTATAAAATAATTTATTTGCAATTAACTTCTATATATATAAAGCTCAAGAATAAATTTGTATATAAATAGAGTTACAAAAATAGAGACAGAGAAAGCCATAAGAAGGTAAAGGAGGAAAATTAAAATAAATAAAATAATTAAGTAAATAAATAAACAATAAAGCAAACAACACTATCCTTTTTGTTGAAATTGCGTGGAAACTAATATAGACTTTGCAGTCTGTTTTTTGTTATTTTGATTCTCAAAATAAGTCTTTCTTTACTTCTCTAAGCAAACACGCGTGAAAAAAAGAGCTAGTCCCATATGCTGACAGGATCGATGCGGTCTCCGTGTTTGTTTTTTTAGTGCATAGTAGAATCCACGTAGACCTTGACTTAGACGTTTGGTTCGGTTTAATTTGATTTTTTGTATTTTTGTTTTACCTTTTTATTTTTTAGCCCAATCTTCACCCTTTCCCCTTTTTAATATTAAAACTAGCTTTTGACCTTTTTACCTTTTTCTTTTTTTTTGGTAGTGCAACTCAAATTTCATTGAATTAAGCTATACTGTGTAATAATAAAAATTGAGAGATCTTTCATATAATCAGTAATACTGTTATTACAAGATTTAACCAATATTAGTAAATATTGTAAAATTATATAAAATTAACTAAAATTATATAAAACTAACTGCATAGGAGGCGTATTTCATCATGTACTTCTGCCTTCTTCTTCTTTTTCTTCTTCTCCTTCTTCTTGGACATTAATGGATTATTATTCTGAGAAACAGTATTGCTGTTGGTGGGATGATGAGAAGGCTCATGCTCGGAGTCATCAGAAGAAGATGAATCGTCGGAAGTGGAATTATGCCTAGGCAGATGTGATATCGCACTAGAACAATCCATAGTAATTAAGTTAATGAACGATGAGTGAGGGTGAACCACTACCGATGCATAGTCCTCAATTCGTTGTACAGTCCTTTATATATATACATGAATGATGAAACCTAAGTAAAACTGTGAAAGTAACCTAAGTAAATCTGTGAAAGTGCCGTGTGACGTAGGAAAGTCTCATTTCGTTCTTCATTCGGATATGATTTGATGTATCTAAAACTTTAAAAAATTATTTTTTAAATTTTTTATGATAAAATATTTTTTTATTTTCAAATTGCGAACAATATTCCGCAAAAAAACATGTGCCCACTTGCTATAAAAGCTGCTTAGACCTCAATTAGTTGTTTCATTGACCACTTGTTGTAAAAGCTAAAAGATGTTAGGATAACAATGTATTACATTCCTTTACAAAAAAAAAAAAAAAATCTCAGGCAAATCATAGAATTAATTCATAATATAAAATTTTCTCCGCATGCCATCAATTAATTGTCCATTTTAGGAAGGGGAAAACAATTATTAATTACCATTACAACAACTATAGCGTAACTCCACTCGAAGGAAAATGTTCCGGAGACTTTAAAAGTGTATTTGAATATTTAAATTCTTTGGATTAATATAAAATTATATGTATTGGGCAGCTCTATGTTAATCTAAAGAGCTCGTTCTCAAGAACATTTCTCTAAGTGTATTCTCCAGTCCATCTATATCAAGGTCTTTGAATATCTATGTGTTGCAAATTTTAATGGACTAGGGACCAATAGTTACATTTGTAATTGCTTAATTTATATGAAAGTATTTGTAAAAAAGAAAAAAGAAAAAAAAAATAATAATCTAATTACATAAAAATATAACTTTAAATATAATTATATATTCATAAATATTAAATTATTTATTATATATTTTAAAATGTAAAACATTAATAATTGTAAATGTGAAATTATATTTTAAAATTAAATTAACATTTTCATACAAAAAAAATTATATTGAGGAGTAGCCCTTTACTTTGAAAAAGCAATATCATTGTGGGACCTTTGTAGAATCTCATTTTAACAACTGTCTTTAATTTTGATTGGCTGTTAATTAAAGTTACTAAAAAAATGACGAAGTCTCCATCAGTCTTAGTCATGCAACCTTTAATTATGAATGTTTGGTAGCTTTTAATTAATAAAAAAGGCAAAAATATGTGTCTTTAGTTTTCTTTTTCCTTCTTCTTCTGAAACCTCTTTAGTTGATAGCGACAAAAACAGCGGGGAATCGCATCTAATGATGATAAAGATTGGAAAATCTCGGACAAAACTCCACTGAAATGATATGTACAAATATTCGCGAAGTTAAGTTACATAGGTCTCTGGACTTTTTCTTTCATTAATAGATTGCCAATAAAGATACAATTAGGAACTAGTAGGAATATAATTAAAAAGTTTATTTTTACTAGTATTGGACAGTTTTCACGTGTGTATGAGACTCGTGTTAGACTAGAAAATTTTGATAACTAAATGGGAAATAAATGTTTAAGTGTGAAATAAATAAGAAGATATGAATTTGATATATATTGTGTATGAAAATGAATGTGACAAGTTGAAACAGTATGATTTAGATAGGTTAAAATAGATTTGGATCGGTTAAAATAGATTTAGATCGTGGCGATGATAATAGGACTTAGGTTTAAAAAGTCTTGTATCGTGAGTATTTTTTTATTTTGGTCTTCTTATATAACATTGTATTGTATGAAATTAATTTAGAATGATATGCATGTTATGATATATGCATTTTATTTAAAATTATAAAATGGTTTTGATGCATAGGTCAATGGACGTACTTAAGTAGGTCATTTACATAAAAAATATTTTTATAGGTCTAAACTTCTGAAAATAGACTCACTTGATTGAGAAATTAGTAATATTGATTGGTGCATTCCCGTTAAGTGGTAAAAGACATAGAAATCACTTGGTTTGATAAATGATAAATGAGTAATTTGATCAGGTCGGTGCAATCCTCATCTATGCATCATGAAGAACAAATTCACTCAATTACTTAAAAAGATGGAAATGGATACGATTTTTCAAAAGATATTACATGTTTTAAAAATAAATGCATTAAAAGGTTATATGTTAAAAAAGATTTTAGGTAAAAATTCTAAATCAAAGAACAAAGTTCGCGAAGAGTTACAGATTCCTATATTATCTTGATATAGGTTTTTTTGAAATAGTTAGAAACTTTATATTTTGATAAAAATTTATATTTATAACATCTTATTTTATATTCTATCATTTACATGAGTATGTTAGTTGAATATGAAAGTTAAATGTGAACTTATAGAATTTTGATCATGTGAGTGGTTTGGATTAAAGATCCTAGGTGGGAATAAGGAATAGGTTATGAGATAATTTTGTAAACATCAGATGATATTTGGGGAACACCGAAAGTTATGTAGTTTTGTATATGATCTGATAACCGAAATGAAATGATCATTTTTGTGGATTTGAACAATGTTAATTAGGTTGTATCTGAAATATTATGTGATTTTATGCATTTTATGAGAATATTTTGTCAAAATTTTTGAAAAATTTGGATATGGAAAGAGAGGCTGATAGGATTTTGATACGTACTTAAAATTTAAGTAATGTGAAAAAGGGTCGCGACACAAAACATCATCAGTCTTAGTCATGCATCATTTAATTATGAACGCTAGGTAGCTTGAAAAAACAAAAAACAAAAACATAATTTGTCACCGCTACCGTGAAACAAATATTCGTGAAGTCTGGTTAAATTGGTCTGACATGATGAATGCAGAATTACGTCATGGATGTGATGTTCATCACCAACTTCGTTGAACTCATACATGGCATAAAAAATCAAAAAATTGTGTCCACGCGCAATGAACTAATTGGATAGTTGTTATGACGAGTGGGGAAGATGAAGGATCAAGACCTCAATTAAAATGGCAACTCACTCGGAAACACAAGGAAATGTTAAAACCATTTAAACTACGTACCTAAATTCAAATCGCTCTAACACTAGCAAAGAATTTTTTTATATTTTTATATTTTTATATATTTTTTTTTTGTCAAGTAAAAGAGAGGCACACCAACCAAAACCATTAACAATACAATGACTACTAAGGGCCTGAGCCCACGACGAAGACAACAACAACAACTTATATGACGGTGAGCTACGCACCCTCAGAAGAAAAAGAAAAAAAGCATTTTTATATAAGAAGAAAATGCTTTTCATGACTAATAGTAATAGACCCATTAATTAATTATTTATTGCGGGATAACAGAAAGAGGCGGAGATTGGGGTTATATTCATGGCCCCTGCGATTAACGTGGTCGTACATCTTGATCATGGTCTGGAGTTCATCATCAGTTTTGATAGTAATGAGGAGGTCGAGACCATGGTTTGGTAGTTTGTATTTAAGAGTGTGGCGGCACAAGTAGCCTTCTTCTCCGAAAAAATGCGTGCTAAGGCGGTCCAAGAGATTATGGAAGGAACAGTGGCGCTCCACCGAGATAAGGCGGTTCTCGCCACCGCTGTAGCTGCTGTTATTGTGTGCGTCGACCACGATCTCGCCACCACAACTGAATAGGAGGTGTAGTTCAGGTGCCGCCTTCTTCTTCTTCTTCTTCTTCTTCTCCTTTTCCTTCAATATTGGATTATTATTCTGTGAAACAGTACTGGTGTTGGTGGGATGAGAAGGCTCGTGCTCGGAGTCATCAGAAGAAGAATCTTCGGAAGTAGAATTAGACCTGGGCTGATGTGTGCTCGTAGTACCAGAGAACTCCATAGTTATTAAATGAACGACGAATGATATTGGTGAACCACAACCGATGCATAGCCCCCCATTCGTTTGACATATATAGCGGTAATGAAATCATTGTCACATTAAATTATAACATTAATTGATTAATACGACACATTTTTTAAGAAAAACTACAAATCTGAATTGAACATTGAAAAATCTGATTTGTAGAGATGTGTAGATTTTAATCTCTATTTATATATACATATATATGCTCCAATGATGGAACCAAAGTGAAAGTGTTGTGTTGCTTAATTACGAAGGAAACTTGGACAAAAAAAATAAGTGTGTTTGGTTGTTGTTGCGAAAATAGAAATTTTTTAAAAAAATATATATTTTTTAATATTTGATTGGCAAAAACAGGTAAGAAAAAACTTAAAAAAAAAATTTCAAGACTCACATTTTTTTTCACCATAATTTTCACAATTAAGGGGGTGAGAAAAAAAAATTCTCATAAAAAAAAAGTATTTACATTAAATCTAAAAAAGTTATAGTTATAAAATTGAATAACTAATTAATAACTAATGAAATGTGTACTATTAAAACATTTCTCTCGAGTTAGGAACAAGGGAAGAGAAATGTTGGGCTCCATGGCTAGTTGAAGTTACTTTGAAAAAGCAATGTTGGGCTTCATAGCTAGTTGAAGTTACTTTGAAAAAGTAAAGTTATGTGTCAACTTCGTGCAATTTGGAGCTCAGTTCAACAAAGGGGGTCACTCTAGCATTAATCGTTTTGAGTAATGTTTAGGTAACATACTTAAAAAATATATATTTTTAATATTGTTCTCAAAAGTTATTAATTACATTGCCTTGAATTACACATTGATTGTATGATTTGACAAACAAATTTTAGGGACAATGTAAAAAATGTGTTATCAAAACATTTCTTAAGTAAATTTGCTCTCACCTTAAGGACAAAAATGTATTACTTTCCTTTCAAAAATAAAAGAAACTCATGCAAGGTATAGAACTAATTTATAAAATTCTCTTCACATGCCATCAATTAATTGTGCATTTTACGTGGGGGTATATTTTCAATTTATCATGCCACTTAAGGAAAATTCCTTAGATTAACATAGAGTTATGTGTATTGGGAAGCTCTATAAATGTTGATCTAAAGGGCTCATGTGTACATTTGTTGAGTGTATTCCTAAATCCTGCTAAATCAAGGTCCTCCTTGAATATGTATGTGTTATAAATTTTAATGTATAATTTAATGAATTTGGGCCAAATTGTTGCAGTGGTTGCTTAATTTTTATGAAAAATGTTAAAGAGATTAAAATCTCATATTCATTATTATAAATTTGATGTGTCAAACATCAACATTAAATTTATAATTTTATTAAAAAATATATTATTTTAATTTATTAAAATTAAAATTGACATGATAATAATTTATAATAATTGGTATAATTTTTTCAATTCACGTGACATTATTCAAGTTATAAAGAAGTGTAGCACTTCTCCTTAGAAAAAGCAATCTCATTGTGGGACCTTTGTAGAATCCCAATTTAACAGCTGTCTTTAATTTTGATTGCCTGTTAATTAATGTTACTTAAAAAAATGCCAAAGCCTCCATCAGTCTTAGTCATGCGTCCTTTAATTAAGAATCTTATGCAGCTTTAAAAAAAAGAAAAGCAAAAACATCATCATAGCTCTTGAGTTGATAGCGCCAAATTAAAACAGCGGGGGAATTGCATCTAATTATGATAAAGATTGGAAAATCTCGGATAAACTCTACTAATATGATAAGTACAAATATTCATGAAGTTATGTTAAATAGGTCTCCGCTGACGAATGCAGCATTGCATCATCAATGTGAGATGTCACATTTATTCATCGATCCATTTCGTTCAACCCACGCAAGGCATAGAACTAATTCATAAAATTCTCTCCACATGCCATTGATTAAATGGTCATTTTAGGTGGGGGAGATCAATTATATATTAAAACGTCAATTAATGGGACAATATCATCTCATGGCTAGTTGCCCATGACTTGGATATATTGCCTGTTTCATGTCGACTTTTGCTTATTTTATTTGAGATTATTTTGTGTTTACATGTGGAATTCAATCTCGACCCTACTTCCAAAGCAAAAAATAAAATAGACTAGCTGTTAACACTTAACAGTAGTTGCCCTTGTCAGATTATTAGGACCATTAGATTTGTAACTGTGTTTCTGGGCTTACTGTTGTGGAAGCTCTCACGCACAAAACACATCAATCATGGGTCAAGAACAAACACACTTATGTGAGGACCTATTCAATATTATGTGGCTTGGCAATGATGCCTAAATTATATCGAACTTAATGATTACAATGCATGAAAATTACATCCAGGTAACCTACTTCTCATTTGAACACTCACCCTAAATATGCTTTGTATATTAACTACAAATTTGTCAAAAGACCATTTGAATGATATTTCTTGTAGTGATGCAACTTGGTAGCTTTTGCATCTTGGCGAGTTTGTTAGCCATGTATGAAAAAGCATTAGAGTAACCTGAAATCTGTTTTTCCTTCACATGGACCAGGCCATTTCACAGGTTTGTACAGTGTACTCATTTGTAGGGGAGGATAAAGCAATTGAAGAATACTCAAGGTTGCTTAGTAGTGCCTTGAAATTGGTCAAGAAGAGGGGGTTTGTAAAGGGTGTTGGCATTGGCATTACATATGGTGTGCTGTTTTGTGCTTGGGCATTCCTTCTCTGGTATTCTGGTATCCTAGTAAGGCATCACGTAACCAATGGTGCTAAAGCATTCACAACAGTCATAAATGCCATCTTCAGTGGATTGTTAAGCCTATTCTAAAAGTTGAAAGAATATTTAATTCAGTCCAGCATCATTATAGCTTCTTCTTCTTTTTTTCTTTTTTTTTTATATTACTGTTTAGGTATGGTTGTTGGGTTAATTCATCTTCAAAATTAAGATCATACTCCTATTTTTTTAATATTTTTTTGTCGGCTGATCATTATTATGTCTTCAAAATTAAGAATTAGTCCACACTTTTTATTTTAATGTTTATCCTTAGGATGTTATAGACTCATTTGAAATCTAACGATTTATGGCATATGCAAAGTGGACATTTCTGGTAAGGCATGCGGTTGTTGAGGTTTTGATTTGGACTATCCGCCTAGTCTTTTAAAAAAAAAATAGTTGAACACTTGTTTTTATATGATTGTTTAGGTATGGTTGTTGGGTTAATTCCTAATAGATCTTCAAAATTAAGATCATACTCCCATTTTTTAATATTTTTTTGTCGGCTGATCATTATTATGTCTTCAAAATTAAGAATTAGTCCACAATTTTTATTTTAATGCTTATCCTTAGGATGTTATAGACTCATTTGAAATCTAACGATTTATGGCATACGCAAAGTGGACATTTCTTGTAAGGCATGCGGTTGTTGAGGTTTTTTTTTGGTCAAACATGAAGATTAAGATTGATAAAATGAGATAAATATCTTCTAAGCATGCTAAGGTGGCGCGCTGAGGAGTCTCCTTTCGAGTGAGTTATTAAGTATATATTATAAATATGCTGGGTTCCAACCTAAAATCCAATGTTTGCACTAGTGTCTGTTAGATGTAGGGGATCGTGCACATATTGCATGCTTCTCTAGCATCTAATGGTCATTGGACATCTGCATTGGGTTTTTCATTAATGCCTAGAATTGAAATATCACTATTCAAAATCGAAAGATCATTTTACATTGCACTAGAACCAATAAAGTTAATTAAATAGGGTACTTGCTACTTATTCTCATGGCTTACTACTGCTAGATCTCCTCTACTATAAGAACCACCCAAGCATTCTTCCTTTGCTTGCACAAAACAAGTGTTTGTTTTTTCTTTATGATCGATCAGTTCCTTCATCTATCTGTTGCTCCAGTAATGGGTGGAAAAGGTGGTGGTGGTGGGAAAGGTGGTGGAGGTGGGAAGGGTGGTGGTGGTGGGTCAGGAAGGTCAAGTGGCAGTGGAGGTGGTGGTGGTGGTGGTCGGCCTGGTCCTGGATTTATGAAGGCTCCTGGTCGCGATGGTTTCATCTCCAGGGGTTCCTTTGAGAACAACCCACGAGGCTACTTCTCTGGCCTCCATGCCAGCCACAAGGCCAATAAGTAGTAGATGATTATAGTATGTATTTTCCTTTATATATATAGATACATACATGTTGATCAAGTAGTTCTTGAAGTTCTCCTTCTACTTGGTACTTTGAAGTAAATTGGGTTGTGGATCCAATTTTAGTAGAGTTCAAATATATATCTATACATATAGATATATGTTTCTTTTGGATTGTGGTGTGGTTTTGTGTTGTCTGGAAGTAGCTATTATATATGCACGGAGAACTTCATGAAATTACTTACATGTATATATATACTTGTAATTAAGGCCATTAGGCCTTTAATTATAATTAATAAATATAATATTATTATGTAAATCAATGGCTTCTTAGTTTTCCCTTTCGCTCTTGTTTTCTATATTTGTGTAAATCTACAGTGTAAGGGCTTTATCCAAAGCAAAGGTCTCCACCTTACCATGCGATTAAGATGATTGAAGAAATTTCTTCCTAGTGTTTGAGAAAATAAATCAAATATTATTACTAAATTATAAAAATACTGGACAATAAAAATTGTTGCCCGGAAAATTTTTTGAAAAGTTAGCGGAGTTAATAATGAACTAATGTAAAAATAAAAAATGTTTATAAAAATCCTTATATCCGTTTTTGTAAAACGTATTCAATGAGTAGGCGCGTGGCTCCTACCGGGAAGTACCGGATAACGCCACCCGATCACCCATAGTCATCATCCCAACAAATCAAACTGCAAATAACTCCATTCATCGGATTCATCGGATCCCATATCTCATAAGACGAGAATAATCACTCACATTAAAGTAGAGATTAGTGCAAATTTACTTACTACAGTAAACCTAATACATTGAACATAGAAGTAGTCCCCATTGTTTGCTACAAACTAGTACAGAAAAAAGCAGACATCATCAATAACAAAACTAGAAGAAGATAATATAATCACTAGATCTCATCCAGCAGTACCGTTTGCATTAAGATCCCCAATCCACTGCTTCAATCAGTGAGCTCTGTAAATATTTTCCAAAAAAAAAAATATATATATTCAGTTACCCAACTTATTCAAAGCTCATAAAAACAAACAAACTAATCAAGAGATCAATAAATTTAAAAGAACCTTGATGATGTTGATGAACTTCCGCCGGCTGAATCACCGGGTTTCTTCTTCATCTGGGGCAGTATAATGGTGGAAGAAGATTCAGTGGTTTCTGCAACGACCCTTTATTTCTAACAACAGTACTTTTGCTTTGATCTAACGTCTCGTCATCATCTTCATCATCCTCTTCGGAGCTTTCGTCGGAGACATTTTCTTCAGCCTCTTTTGGAAACAAGAAGACCCGTAGGTACCGGCGCTGGGGAGCCGAACAAGGGGGCTTGGCCGGCCGGAGCTTGCCGCCGGGCATGGGTGGCATGAAACTGTTGGAAATCCGGTCGTATTCTTCGATGAAGAACTTGAGATCTTCGTCATTTACGACAGTGATCATGAGAGAGTTATAGAGTTGGTACTTGAGAGTGAAGGAGCGGCCGCCGAGGAGGCTGGTGGAGAGCCGGTGGAAGAGCTCGGCGGCGGAGCAGTGGCGGTCCATGGCGATGATGCGGTTCTCGCCGCCGCCGTATCTCGGGCCGCACATGTCGTCCCCGGTGAGTTGGCCGCCGTAGCTGCAGAGGAGACGGAGATCAGGTGGAGGGAGTACTATTGGTTTTACGAACTCCGGTGAGGTGTCGTCGGTGAAGGATGAGTCCGGCGAGAAGCAGGGGAGACACTTGCCGAATAGAAGAGCTCCGGCACCGGTGAAGAAGCTTTTTACACGGCTGCAGATTGATTTATCTGAGAGACGACGAGAGGGCATCAGGGTGGCCTCCATGGTTGCTTGATGAAGTAATTTAGTGTGCGTGCTGTAACTCAGAAGTAAGAGGGAGGAAGAAGAAGCTTATAATAGTGCGTCAGAGTCCGCTAAGACAAGGCCGCGTGGCGCAGGGGTCTTTTATTTTTTAATTCTTTTTTATTATTATTATTTAACATTTTAATAATATCAAATAAATTTAATTAATAATATTATAAAAAAATTAAAAATTAAAAATATCAAATTAATAAAATTAATATTACTCACATTAAAATTACTATTAAATTTATTAATATTGAAATAAGTTTCATGAGAAAAAGTATGATAAAATGATACAACGCTAGGTATGTATGTCTAGTAAAACGCACTCTAGATGAGTAAGGCTAAACTTACTTCATATTTCTTACTTAATTTGTACCTTGATCTACGTGGCAAGTTGACATCAACATAGTATTAAATAAAGAAAAAGAATGACAATTAAATGAAGAAAGATAAATTACAATAAAGTGTACCATGCTTTTAAATGTTTTTTTTAAGAATTATGAAATAAGTCTAGCATTGCTCTATTATTTTTTCTAATGTGATTACATTTTTCCAATGCTTATTATTCTTTTCTCATTTTATATTTTTGAAAAGAGAAAAAGAATTTCAAAAGTGTTATTTTTAGCATATTTTTAGTTGTAAACATCGGAAAAATTATAAGATATAATTTTTACACTTTTAAGAATTTTTTCTAAGCACATCTAATGTAAAAATACATTTTTTATATTTGAAATAAGATTCATATTGTTGAGAAAAAAATTAATTCTTAACACTAAAAAATTATAATATATAATTGTTGGATGTTTAAAAATTTTGTTTAGATGAATCTAATTTATAAAGAATTTTTTTTAACACTCGAAGATGTTATTTTAAATTCGTTTCACAGAATATGAAATATTTCTAAACAAAATTTTCCTATAGCAATTGTATATGTTGGACGCTAGTAAAAGTACAGAGCCCAAACAAGGCCCATGTCAACCCCACGGCGGTATAAAAGCCGAAAACTCATTACTCCATCAAATCGGCCTACCGATCTGGGTGACATGGCAACTCGTGTCAGCGCTTGCTGGACATTATGTATGCAAGAATATGCCCCTGAGTAGGCGGACATTATGTACCTTAAGATGACGTCACTTTGATTCGTAGTGTACCCGTACACGTAACGTTAACATATATGTATGTGTATATATATTTTGATGCTCGACGCACATAGGTTCGAGTATCTTTGCATAATTTTAGGTCTTAGAGAGTGCGTATGAAGTCTCAGAACCATCGGAGACCCGTTCGACGTCAAAACATGTTAAAAACGGTGTTTTGGATTCAGTACAGCTCGCTCTATGGAAAAAGAAATTTATGTCACCAATTACATCAATGTTTTGATATCCTAGATCTGTGGTCTGATTGAGCTGAAATTTTTTTCAGCTTATTCTTCTATGATAGATCTTTATTATGAACGGTGAAGATCTTGATAAGAGTTATCTACTGTCAGTTATAAGACTCAAAACACTGTTTCACGGATTTTCGGATCTACTTACACAATTTTGATCAAACGGTTAGATCTCAAACTCCCACTGTTGGATTGAGCTGAAATGTTACCTGAATGTTAGTAACTGACTCATACAACTTTTGATCGGTTAAGATGTTAATTTCGTGATTTTTTTTTGCAAGAAATTGACTATCTAAGTGCAAGTATTGCAACAGAAAAATTAATTTTTAACAGTTTTTGACAACTTTTAATTGTGGGTCCAAACACTTCTATATAAGCTAGTAACACGATTTTTTCAGCTCATTTGCACATTTTGCAATTGAGAAAGAGGAGAGAAGTGTTGGAGGAGAGAAAGGAGAGAAAAAAATTAGGGTTTGGTGATTATTTGCTCAAAAACACCTAAAGTTTGCATTTTTCTTCCATTTTTTCCTTGAATCTCTCTACTAGTTGCATGATAGCTTCATTTTGAGCATGAGGGTTTCATTTTGATGCATGCATTGTGATGAACCTTGGATGGTGGAAAAACAAAGTTGGAGTTGAGTCTTGCATGTCACATATGTGTGAGTAGAGAGCGTTAGGAGTACACTAATGGTAAAACCCCCAATTTCTAACAAGAATTTGGAGGGGTTTAATTCAAATGACCTATACTTAATTCATGGCCTTAGACTTTTTTAAAATCTTTACATGTCAACTATGTTGACCTAGTGGCCATTGTGGATGATTCCATGTTGCAAGATCAGTAAAATTTATAGCTAAACATAGTGGCCTAGTGTAAAATTGGCAATATGGCCTATGTATGAAAATTTTCACATTTGGGACTTTTGATGCTCTTTATATAAAATTTGAAAAATTATGCAATGTAGGTCTAATTGGGCATGATTAGGGTTGTTTGATGATTGAATTCAGTTAGTTCTCATACTGGACACCCTATGGTAGACTAATTTTAATCTAGGCTAAGTAATTAGGCAATTTCAATGTGCCTTGGCAATTTTGCATGTGATTTGGGGATTTTTGCCCAAATTGGTGCTTTTCACCAAAATCAAGTCAATTAATAAAATTGACTTGAGAATCTTTTAATTGGACCCAAATTGAGTAGAATCATGAGTTTAGAATGTTTGAACCTATGTTAAATTGGTATGACTTAGTTCATTTTGACTTATGTTTTGTATTGGCCTAATTGGGGATTTTGACTAAGACTTAGTCAAGTGATGAAATTTACTTGATGTATAGTTTAATTGACCCTAATTATAATTGAATGTCATGTATATTAGTGGTTGGATCATGGGATCAACCCACTACATTCAATTTGGGTCAATCTTGGTTTATTTGAGTTAAATGATCAAGTTGGACAATATGGAATTTGGCTCAAGGGGGATAACCAATTTAGAATCTAATTGACTTTTGATTGGGTTTGAACATGGGGTTTTGACACACTTTATGACTGATTTTCAGTTTGTGTGAACCATGTTATTTTTCAGGGTCTTGTAATTGATCTAGAAATTGTTTAGTAAATGGCATTGTATTATAAAAATGTTTTAAATGCTTATGTATTATGGTATCCATGTTTTAATGTTTCCATAAGATATATTTGAACATAATTTATTGGGATGACAATTCGGGTTGAGGCTCCTAAAAGGAATTCCCTTCTTGAAAATTCTTCTAAGTCTAGCGGCGATCTCAATTGTGTACCCTGCAGAGGGTTTTATGGCTTGTGTATAGGTAGGTTAGTTTAGACTAATCCTACGTGCTGCATGACCCCAGAACTATTAGAATACGAGTATTGTGTGTGTTTGGGTGTTGTGTGTCGCGCACGAGGCCTTGAAACCCAGTACTCAGGAGGTGTTAGGATTGCATGTGCATGATTACAAATGATATGCATTGTCTTATTTATGACATGATACATTTATGTTAGCATGTATGTAATCTATTTCATCATCATGATCTTGTCATATTTTTATAAATATGCGTATATGCCACTTGTAAATGACATTCACTGAGCTTGTTATAGCTCACACCTCACCCTTTTCTTTTAGGATCTGATAGAAAGGGTAAAAGAAAGGCTTGACTGCGAAGCGTCCCTTGATTTTGATTGATGTAGGTGTTGTACATTTATTTTTGTATTTGATATTACGTACATGATAACACCTAGTATTTATATATTTAACACATAGATGAGATGTGTTGGGTTGTATTATTTTGTAAACTTATGAAATTTTATTTTTGGTAAATTTGGATATGTAATATGTTTATTAAATCCTTGGTCATGTTTAGATGGATGTTAATTAGTGTTTTATTGGGATTTGTAATTTATATTAGGCTAACGAGACGCGAAGTGTACCGATGGAGGGTATACTCAGGGGTTCTATGCCGATCATGACATTACGTATTATGGGTCATGACATTTATTTTGGATAGGTATCGAACCATTGTTAAGGAGTCTTTCCTCTTTGTTTAAATTCATGTTTGGCTTAATTGTATTCTGGCTTCGTTGGGTGCACCACAAAGATCTTCGATTGCCTTCCAAGCATCTCTCGAAGTACAGGCTCCAATGATCTATGATGCTACTGACTCAGTGGGAGAGTTCGGTAACCATCCCAACAACAGTTGATCCTGGCTCATCCAGTTCTCTAATTCAGGATTCTCATGAACCTCCTCATTCCTACCATTAGTGACTATGATCGTTGCTGGTGGAACAAATTTCGATCCTAGGATGTAACCTTCCAGTTTGTGACCACGGATCACCGGCAAAACCAAGGATTTCCACAGCAAGAAATTATTTTTGTCCAATTTTACGGACATTGGTTGATTCATCGTGTCACGACACCCCTGACGTAGGCTGACGTTTTTCGGTTAACTCGATGACCGATCTATCACGGCGCCCCTGACATAGCCTGACGTCATGACAGGCACAATATACTATACACTGTACATACCCGTATACAGTAAATAGTATACTGTCAGCCTTCACATAGTCTCATAATCCTTCCTAAAATTTTCAGAAATTTCGACAGCATTTTCCCATAAAATGGACATTTCACAAAACTTAATATACCACAAATCAAATCATCTATATATATATATATATATAATCATTCCATCCATGTATAACATAATCCAAAATACCATCATTGTCATTTTCGTTAATTAAACATTCCATTGTCCAAGTATATATATATCATCACTAAATATCTTAACAATCCAAAAAAACTATTGATATCTTATTCTCCCAAAATAACCCCTCTAGATAGTAATACATATATAGTATGTGTGATAATTATATATATATATATATATATATCAAAATATATAAAACATGTAACCACTTCTTCTAAAACATACGGACATCAGCAATGCTATGTCCTAGTCACGTGCTGATCACTCTCAAATTTTTCCTTTTCCTTTTGCTTTTGTACCTGAAATAGTGAGGGAAATGGGGTGAGCAAACAACAACTCAGTGAATATAGTTCTTGACATGACAATCGCATACATTTTAGGAAACATGGCATATCGAATCGTTTAAATTAAAATATTTAAAAAGCGCTTATGCAACATTTATCAAAATAATATACATGCACACAATATATAGTTTATGCTCATTCATAAAAATTTTACCATCTCCTCATTCAAGGCAAGAGTGCGGGTCTAACCCTTGTATGGCCGTTACAAGATAGCCACAACCTCTCATTACCCAATTCAAAGTCATTTCAAGGATCGCAACCCTTGTTAGGACAGGCCTACTGACAATGAGGTTTCACAAAACCTCATCCGGGTCTAATTCCTAACGAAATGACATTATTATAAGCTCCAATTGCTAAAATCAGTTTGCATGATCACTAAAAATTCAATGCATTACATATAAATATAACACGCATACAATCAAGCATTTTATATGTATACAATGTCATACAAGAACCATATCAAGAAAACTATACTCACAATGGTTACACGAGGTTTCTATGCCAATATACCCTCTAAAATCCAGCAACAAGAAATGTCCATCATAATTGCTTCCTCAATAGCATTTATCCATGCACTTAATCTCTCAATTCAAACACTGCAATTAGGTAATTCAAACCATAGATCATCATGAGAATCACCATTTAAACTCATCAAAACACTATTACTAACACTCAAATTTCCTAGCTAGTTCAGCAGCTAAGATGGGGTTATTTCACCATGAAATTGCCACATTTAAACTAGATTTCAACACCAACGTACTCACATAAGCATATGAAAACATATGTCAATTTTATTAAAAATCTAAAACATTCCTAAAATTATTATGTTCACATCGACATGTGTTAAATCAGTCATTATATCATTCTAATACCTTCAACAGATATTTTATTGAGGTTTGACACGTTCGCAAAAGCATTCAAAGTCAATTTTACTCACAAAAATCATATCTTTAGCTACTAAAAATATCAAAGCATATCCAAAAATCATGCTCTTAACATCGAAACGTCCGGAATTCAGTTATCTACGATTCTATGATCTCAAATCGGAGTTTCACTGGAGTCTAATTCCATTTTATTCACGGGATATATTATGGTATTGTTCACGTCACTATTTACTATTCATTAGAAACATGTGAATTTTTACTAAAATTGTCAAACGGTCTCAAAAAATCATGAAATTAGCATCGATAGACTCACAACAGTTCATTCTATCATTTGATAGCCTTAAGCTGGAGTTTCATCGGGTTTTACTATAATTCGAAAGGTTTCGAATATACACTCTAACTTCTAATAAACTTACAACAGCCATAAAAATTCTAAATGAACAAATAAATGAAATCTAACTACAAATTCGGGGTTCCTACAGTTTAGGGAGTGTTTTTCAACCTTTCGAACAAATTTTCATTCAAGTTGGGTCAAAACTCCAATTTTGAAAACGTCGTAAAACGGCTCTCACAGCAAAAATTACTCCGAAAGAAATTTTACATCTAGCTTAGATATCAATTTCACGAAGAAGTAGAGTAAAAAGCAGTTACCGTGGATCCCGATTCGGTGAAAATCCCGCGTTTACCCTTTTTCTTCTTCCCCTTCTTTCGTTCTTCCCTTTCACTGTTTCTTTTTTTTTTTTTGTTCTTTTTTTACGTTTGAGAGAGAAAGATGAGAGAAAGAGATAAGAGAATGAGATATTTAGAATATGTTATAATATCATCTTATACTAATTTCAAGGTAATTACAATCTCGTAAATTTAGGTATGTTTATATACATATACGTTTAACTCCTACATTCGTATACGCGTACATATAACGTAGGTGTATAATTAAAACTACGGGGTGTTACAGATCGATGATTTTTCTGTCAACTCAGTGACCGATCGGTATTTTTTGGTAAACTCGGTGACCGATCGGTGACTTTTCGGTATATCGTTTGACCGATCGATAAGAAAATTTTAAATGGTCATAACTTTTTCATTTTAACTCGGATTTGAGTGATTTAAAATGTGTTGGAAAGAAGAAAAAAAGATCTACAACACCAAGTGGTTTAACTGACTTTTCAATTATTGGGGACCCGTCACTGGTGACTGAAAACTGGTAATTTTATATACATTGAGGATTTAACATCCACCGAAGAGGTCATCGGCAACTGAAAAGTCACTTAAGCACTTTGATTTGTAAATCTTTTCTTTCTTTTTCCAATGTATTTTGAATCACTAAATCGCAGTTAAAACAAAAAAATTATGAAGATTTAAAGTTTTTTTATCGATCGGTCAAACGATATACCGAAAAATTACCGATCAGTCATCGAGTTGATCGATCGGTAACTAATCGATATGCAAACTTCAAATGACTTTAATAATTTTAATTTAATTTTAATTTAAGTGATTTAACATGTGTTAGAGAAAAAAAAAATCTATAAATTTAGGTACTTTAAATAATATTTTAGTCATCCATGATCAAACGATATATTAAAAAAGTTACCAAGAGTTGATTAATCGTTCTCGGATTGTTTACCCTCAATAACTTTTTAATTTTAATAGTTTTTAAATCACTTTAATTTAAATTTAAAAAATAATTAAAATGAAAATAACAAAATAATCAAATGTACTGTTTTACAACCTGTAATTTAATTAACTTATAATAGGTTAATTGGTTGAAAACAATTAAAGACCCAAATTTTAATTTTTAAAATTATAAAAATTATGTAATAATGATAGCACGGTACCGAATCTCTAAAAATCTCTAAAAAATAAAAATCCCTTAGATATAAGAGCAATGGGAGAATCAAGAGATCGAGAATCTTAAAAAGATTGGATTTTTAGAGGTGCGATTCGGTGAATCTAGTGGTACAAGTCAAGATTAATGACTGAAAATTGAAGAGAGTAGATTGATGTGATGTGTGAAAGGAGCTGAGTTTTTCTTTTTCTTTCCATCTCAACTGCGGCCTTGTAGGAACCTACACTTCAGTCGTCGCTATCATATAAGTTCATTGACACACACACATATATATATATATATATATATATATATATAGTGGCCTCTTTTTAAATATTAATTCTATATTAATTTTGTATAAATTATAAAGGGGTACGTATGCCACTCTTTCTGTTTAAGTTTATCACACTTTTGATGGTAAATTATGTTTAATATTAATAAGAAGAAAATGATAATTTTGTATTTAAACTTTCACTTTAACATAATTGTCTCCAACATTTTGTAAAATTTCTTAGAATGTACTTTCACACATTCTTAAAATAGTTTTGAGAAATTACATAATTAGTAGAGTCAAAAGGACAATTAGTGGGTTTTTTTATTATAAATTATAAATAAAGTAGTAATAAAGGACAATTAGTGTTTTTTTATTATAAATTATAAATTGTTTTGTTTGTATCTTGAGACTCTCCTCTAACATATTGCTATAATAAAGTAATTTGTCAAAAACATGTCGAGGAAAAGCTAGAGAACGATGAGCCCATTTTTGAGATTTCAACCAAAAATCGTTTTTAAGATCCTTTCAAACCAAACACATATTCAATGCCTTTTTTATATTCCTTGTTTCTAAATACTGAAAACTAAATTTAAAATCTTATACCAAACGTAACTTTTAGTTTTCTACTCAAAATTATACATTTTAGTAGATCCAAAGAATCTATGGCACGACGACCTAGCACTCTTAAATTACGGCAACTTGCAAGATTTTTTTTTTTTTTTTTGATATTATTATAAAAAGATAAATACTAAATTAATTGTATTGTAATTATTATTGAGGTGACATAATATAAGAACATAATTATTTGACCTTCTTATTTAATTGTTTTTTGTGATACAAGGAATGCCCTTCATATTACGCCCCTTCAACAGTAATTGTATTGCAGTCAATTTAGCATTCTCTGTATAGAAAACCTTAAGATATATAACTAAGATTAATGACTTTTTGTAAAGTTCTTGAAATGTGCTTCCTTCTTTACAGGTATTCATTAAACAAGTGCTAAGATGAGGAATGACGATCCATAATAATGATCTTAGACATTATATAGAGATCGTATGCTAATTAGATTTATCTATAATTGTTTATAACTATACATAATGACATTTTAAGATATATATATATATATATATATATATATATATATATATATATATATATATGTATTTTTTTTTTTTTTATTATCGGTTTTTTGGCCTGAGTACACCCAAGGGCTCCAGCTTGGCAAGGGCAATTCCTCCCGTTTGTCTTGGGCTCCAGCTTGGCAAGGGCGTTTAGTGGGTTGGGTCTCCCACGAGGGTAGAGGTACATATTTTCACAAATAATGTTTAGATACTAATCTATGATCCGTGCAAGGGGGGAACCTATAGCTATAATAATTTCTAAATTAATTCAACTTGCATTTGGAGGAAAAAAAAAATGATCAAAACTCCAATCACTTGAATGGTCACACAGCGTAGTGATTTAAATAATTAGTTGCCCACCTGTAATTAAAATGATTTTTTTTAGGGTTTTGTTTCTTGTGGATATTAATATTCAAAGTCTGGATAACTAAAACGACTTTGTGTGTGTGTAACGTTAATGAAATATTCCTTCCCACTTTGTTCCATAAAGAATTAGCTTTTAATCAAATAGTACAGATGAGATATTTTACGATCACTTGCCACTATATTAATTGATTAATAATTATACATTTTTCTACAAATAATTAACTAGAGTGGAGTTGCATGCATTGTGCGTTATTTCTATTATTTATGGACAAAATCTCGAGTTTTATGATTTAAGACTTTTTTTGTTCAAAAGTAAAATTACGATAACATTCTTCGAACAATTACCATGGCTTAAATGAGCACTTTGGAATGAGAAACATCCTCGGTTATAATTTTGGTTATAATTTTTGGACATTACCCTTTCACGAAAGCTAAACAAAAGGCTTGACATACTTTTTTAAGTAAAAAGGGCAAAAGCAAAGCAAACAAAGGCACCTAACAATGCATAAGAATAAGAAGGAAACCAAAGAACACACACAAACAGTACTACTAACAAAGTAATTCACAACAAAGACAAAGACTGCATTATTAAATAATTTCCGAAGCCGATTCACGGTGGTTGCGCGGGAGATCATCAAGCTTCCGATTCAGTACTACAGCTCAATTAATTAGTTTCATCTGTGGAAACTTGTTCTGTCATTATTGCAGTACTACTCGCGAGAACAACATGCTCTGGGAGAGGTTTCAGGACATGAGTGGAAGCCCTGTTGCATGGTCGATGCAAAGTGTTCCAGGCCGAACCGATTTCTGGAGTTGTTGAACCTGTAGCGGCTCCAAATTTGAAAAATCCCCAGAATTATTCGGAACCAGTGCCGTCTGAAACCTACAGTTGGGATCATGGATGACTTGAACCTGAGCTCGATGCAACACCGGTGCGGTTACGGCTTCTTCTTCTTCAGAGCTTACGTTCATGGCGGCACAGCTGTGAAAGAGTTCCAATGGAATTACATAAACAATAAATAAAATAATAACAATAATAATTAATGACAGAAACTTATTTACATCAATTAGCAATTGCTAGAAACCATGTGAATCAGTTGACAAGTAGAGGAACAACCTTACATATCAAGCTAACACAGAAATTATAATATGGGTATGATTTTTGGGTTGTAAAAGCATTTTCGTAATTGAAGAATGGTAGGAGGTTTTAATACAAAGCGAATAACAAAGTTTTGAATCTTTGGGAAATCAACAGAAATTTACCAAGAAATATGTGAATCCGCGGCAGATTGCAAGCCAGTTGATGATGCTCCGGGCACTACTTCTGATTCCAAATTATCGTCAGATCCTGGGGCAATGACCCTATCATCAGGACTAATTGGCAATTTTAATGGTGTAGTAGTTTTTTTGCTGTGTGCCTCTACAGGGAAGAAATGAAGAAGGAGGTGGTAAGGTTTGAAAAAAGAAGAGGAGTAAATGTCATAAAGTTGGATCATATTTCGAAGATCTTCATCGTTAGTGAGAGAGACGAGGCAATTGGGACGATCGTAATCGAGACTGTATTTGACAGTGAATGAGATGGTGCCATTGAAAAGCGCACGAGAGAGGTAAGACAAGAAGTGGGAGAGACATGAAGGGCGATGATCCATTGTGACAGCGCGGCTCAGGCCGCCTGCGTAGGATTGCAGATTACGGCAAGGATAGAAGTAAAAATGACCGCCGGTTCTGCACATGAGACGAAGCTTAGTTCTGTCGTCACACTTGCTGATGCCGCTGCTGGTGTGGAAACTTTGGTTTGGATATTCTTGAAGATGATATCTGGGGAAGAGATAGACATGAAGATAGCGGTGCCTAGTGTTATCAGGATTAAAGCGGTCGTATTCTCTGATCATGTGTTGTAGGTCTTCATCGGTTACAACAGTGATGAGGGAATAGGTAGCGGTAGAAACAATGAGAGTATGGTAGTTGAGAGTGAAGTTGAAGTTGTTGTTGAGGCCACCGGCGAAGAGGTTGGTGTAGAGGTGGTGGAAGAGTTTGGAAGCGGAGAAGTAGCGATTCACGGTGATGATGCGTTTCTCGCCGCCGTAGTAAGTTTTGGGGTTACAGTAATTCTCGTCCTTAAATCTGCCGCCGTAACTGCACAAGAGGTTGATCTCAGGGGAAGGTGGTGGTGGCGGCTGTATAAATAGTTTGTCTTTTGAACTGCTTTTGTTTATCCAACGCATACATTTTTGTTTCACTGGAGGCTCGTCGTCGTCGTAGTAGTCAGATGAGTGATCGGAGTCGGAGCGCCGGTGGCAAAGCCTAAAAAATGAAAACATGGTTGTGGTGCTGGCGAAGAGAAAATGGACACCACCCTGCTGTTGTTACTTGGACTAATTTATGGAGAGAAGAGAGATGCATTTCTCTTTACTCGTAATAATAATAATAATAATAATAATAATAAACAAATATCACTAAACGAATATAGCTCAAAGGTGCGTGAGCGTTCGTACACGGTCAAGACCGATCGTGAGCGTTCGTACACATTGGTGATTTCTCTTTTCCTTATTAATTTAATCTAAATAGTTTTTGAAGTTTCTTCATGGAACGGTGTGATAATGATAACGGTCCAAGTGAGACTTGCAGACATTTGGGTCTATAATATTCTGCCACATCACTTGCCAATATATATATGTATAACGCCTATTTGGAATATTTTATAGTTATGTCTAATGTTATGTTCTAAGATCACGAAGAATATACAAATCAATATTGCTTTCAAGCGGCTGATTAATCTTATATATGATCACTAGTGCATGTGCATGTGTAAATATTATTATTATTATTATTATTATTATTTTCAGAAAAGTTACACATATCTTAACGGAAGTACTTGTAAGAATATAAATACTCGCTCAAAATTGAAAGAAATAGTAAAGGAATTGAAGTGTGCAGGACACTCGATTAAAGCAAAAATTGTCCTGTTCAGTATTACAGTTCTACGAGCCTTCACTCTTCAGGCTCCAATAATCCAATCGATCAAATGGTACTCAAAATATAGATCGTTAGCAGCGAACTTAAGTATCAGTATTGTTCTCTTATAAAACTTAGAGAATTTGATAGAAATAAAAAGTAGAACGAAAGAAAAATCTCAGAAAATTCAATTGAATGAGAAAATAGAAAAAAAAAGAAAATTTTTGGTTAATTTATATTATTTTAAAAAGATTGATGAATTAAAATAATTAAAATTGCATATCTTATTGCAAATGTACAAAATGTGAGCGTTGCGGCTTGTGTAATAAATTTAAATTTTCTATGTTTTATCGCACAAGTTGCAACTCTCACTTTTTAGCGTTGCGCCACATCACTCTCTGATTTTTTGTAAAAATTTTAGTTAATATATAGCCGTAATGCTCACTTTATACAGCTGCGGCGTTCTACTTGGTAGAATTTTAACAAAATTTTTGTTGGTGCATCACTCACTTATAAAACTGCAGTTTTAGACATGCTTAAAATTTTCATATTCAACTATATATGTTCCAACAATACTTTGGGTAAGATTGTTTTTTTTATTTGAACTTAATTGATGATTGTTTTTTGAAAAAAGATGTAAATATCTATTAATACGAGTGGAAGGACAAAAAATGTTTTTCAATACTAAAAGTACAGAAGAAGGTAGAGAGTAGAAATATTGATGATAAGAATTAGATAAAAATAAATAAATAATAAGAGGTACAGTGTCTTTTAAAGTAGAGGGCAGAAATATATATTACCCCCTAACTCTCATTGAGTTGATAAACAATCTTATGAAACATTTGGTTAGTAATTGGAACAATTGTGTTTGGTCGTTAATTTGAAAACAAAGATTGAATCAAAATGCTAAAAAATTTAGGAAACAAAAAAGTTAAGAAAGAATCTTTTTATCATTTTCGGAAAAACTATATGTTTTCTTAATATAAAGTAGAAAACTGTTTTCCAATATAACTCAACTAAACGCATTTTTGTGTTTTTAAAATTTTAGATACAAAAAATGCATCGGAATTGCAAACCAAATGAAGCATTAGTTCGCTGCGATCATTTTGATTAGGGGTGTTCATAGTTATAGTTCGGGTTTCATATATTTAAATAGCAATATAACCTAACGAAGTCGGGCTAAAAAAAATTTTAAACTAACTTAACTCAATAAGACCCTTTAACTTGAACCCAATGACTTTAAGTTGATTCTAATTATAATATTTTCTTTCATATTATTTATTATGAGTATTTATGTGATTTAATTATAATAGGTAGGCCCTAATAAAAAATAAAAAATGATAACTAAAGCAATAATTAACTTTGACCTGATTGGAACTTAATTGGATTCCAAAGCTAATTCAATCCAACCGGATTTGATTTACAAACCCAACCCAAATAGTTGTTTGGATAACTTGGGTTGGTGATCAGTTGGATGAGCACCACCAGTAGTGTTGATTGTGATGACTTGGGTGAGTGCCTGACATATGTAATGTAATGGGAATTATGCTCATTCAATTAGTAACGTTTTTCAATAGAGAGGAAATAAATTGAAGTTAGCTAAGAATCGAGGACTTGGGACTACTATATATTCTCTTCATTAATATTTGTTCAATTAATCTACTCTCCATCCATCAGAGAATTTGAGGAGGCCGGCCAGGGAGGGTCGTCGCTTCTACTACTACTACTACTACTTTTCCTTCTATAAATACAAGCCAACTAGGTTTCCTATTTCTTGCACCTAATTAAAACTACTAAGCCAAACGTACTTGAAGATTGTTAACTTTTACTGCACAGTACTGAAAAATGGATGGAAAGGGAACTGGTGGTAGTGGCAGTACCGGCGGAGGAAAAGGTGGCGGTGGAAGTGGTGGCAATAGTGGTTGTGCTGGTGGAAACTCTGGAAAATCAAGTGGTGGTGGAAACTCTGGAAATTAAATCTTTAAATGATTCCAAAGAATCTATGGCATGAGTCAAAAGCACTCCTAAATTACTACAACTTGCACGACTTTGTAGGTTTTGTATCTTTTGGATAATAATATACAAAGACTTAGGATATATTACTAAATTGACTTTATTCTGTAGAAGTTTATGGAATAATGTGCTTCCTACTTTTTATAATTTATAATCAATAACAAAGTGTTCTAACAAATGGTTTTGACAAGGAACTATCGTACAAAATAATGATCTTATTAGGTGTTTTCGGTAGCTGAAAAAAGAAAACTTAAAAGATGTGTTTGGTTTAAAATTTATATACAATTTTTTATATCTAAAAATTTAAAAAACATAAAAAATCTGTTTGATTAGAGTGAATTCGAAAATAATTTTTCATTTTTGTAAAGAAAATAAAATATTTTTAAAAAATAATGAAATATCATTTTTAAAATTTTTTATTTTCTAATTAGATCCAAAATTTTAAATCATAATCCAAACACAGCCTAAATTTTCTAATCATCATTTTTTAATATATATATATATATATATATATATATATATATATATGCAATGCAACAAAACTCACAATACAAACTTACAACACAACAGTACTGAAGAAGTACAGAATTAGCATTCATGAGAAGGGAACACAATTACACAAACAATAATTATTCATGGTGTTTCTGAGATCAAGGTTCTGATGTCACTGCTTCATTAGTGTCACCATTAGAATTAAGCTTGTCCTGCACTTCGAAGCAGATCATCATTTGGAGAACTTTTCAAGGATGAAACGAGTGGAATTTCCCCTGTTGCGTGGTCGATGCAAAGTATTCCAGCCCGAGCCATTTGTTGCATTTTCTGAACCTGAAACGGATCCAAAGGTGATAAATCCCCAGAATTCTGAATCTGCTGCATCTGAAACCTGCAAATCGGATCTGGGACAACTTGAACCTCACCTCGATACAACACGGGCTCAGATTCTTCCTTAGAGTTTGAGCTTACTCTGCAAATTAAGTGAGAAATTAAGAGCTTCCATTCAAACATAAAACCAAAATTAAACATTTGATAGGATTAATCCCAACAATTTTCGCTTAAAGTATATTTCTATTCTTCCATACAAGAACAGGTGAATAGAAAAACTTCAGAATACAATGAAGCCTCATTAAACTATGTATTAGTTTCAACCACAACTACGAAGACTCTAAAAATTAGAATAAGATTATGTAAATTAAAAGCAAAAAAATGGAGCAAGAAGACACCTATTCATGTAAATAGATATGTCTATTTGATTAAAGGTACCTTTTTAACTGTTAGGTATCCCTCTACCAATAGACACATTTAGATTCACAGTATCTTAAGCAACCATTCATCGCATTCTTTCTCCGTAAATAAAACATTATGATCAAATATTTTCCACCAACAAGTACTTCCTTAAAACTAAGTAGTAATAGAAATTTACCCAGAATCCGATTCTGATGGGGCAGCTTCTTCAATTGTCTCCAAGGGGAAGAAATAAAGGCGGAGATTGAAAGGATTGGAACCAGAAGAAGAGTAAATATTGTAAAGATCGATCATATTCCGAAAATCTTCTTCGGTACTAAGAGATACCAGGCAATTCAGACCTTCACAAGGAGAATTGTATTTCACAGTGAAGGAAGTGTCGCCATTGAAGAGGACACGAGAGAGGTGGGAGAAGAGCTGGGCGAGAGAGGAAGGCCGGCGATCCATGACCATGATGCGGTTCACACCACCAACGTAAGCGTGCTGCGAATTGTGGCAAGGATAGAAGTAAAACCGACCTCCGGTTCTGCACATCATTCGGAGCTTGGGGTCACCGGTCACCCGCGGTGGCGGTGGCGGTGGAAGCTTGCTCGGAAAAGTACTATTTTTATCAGTTTGATCTTCTGGATGGTCATTAATCTCGTTGAGGATAAGGAAGACTCGGAGATATCTGGGACTATTGTAAGTGGGAATGCGATCGAAAGCTTTGATCATGTGTTGGAGATCTTCATCGGTTACTACAGAGATGAGGGAGTTAGAAGACGAAGAAGAAGAAAGATGATATTTGAGAGTGAATGAAGTTGACGAGTCGTTGCCGAAGATGGTGGTGGAGAGGTGGCGGAAGAGTTTTGCGGCGGAGCAGTGGCGGTTCACGGTGACGAGGCGGTTGTCACCGCCGGTGTACTTTTGGTGGCTAGAGGAATCGTTCTCGTTCTTAAAATGGCCACCGTAGCTGCACAAAAGGCAGATTTCAGGTGAAAGCCGTGGCTTTCTCTTGTGCTTTGAATTGCTCTTGTTTAACCACGGCATGCATTTTTCTTTTAGCGACGGTTCTTCGTCGTCGAACGAGTCGTAAGAGTTGCTGTCATTGTAGACGGGATTGCGAGGCTGAACCGGCCGGCGGCGGCAGCTGTGGCAGAGCCTAAGAAGTGGAAACATGATGATGGCGGTGGTGATGGATGAGGAAGAGAGGAAGAGGACTATAGCTATGTGGAGGAGAAAATAATTGCTTCTGCAAGTTTTGTTTTAGTTTATTCACTTTAGTAAATACTCTTTTTTAAGATGCACATTTATTATATTTTATATATATATCTAAATATAATATATGTGCATCATTTAAATATATAACAAAAATTTAATGGAAACGTGAGTGTACGTACACATAACGTTACTCTTACTTTACGTGGTTTATATATTTATTTATTTAAAGTTTCTTTAATGGTATGGCGTGAATTAATGCTTTTTCGGTTCGAGTGCAGAGCTGTAGGTTCATTGCACCTTAGTTTTGCTAGCACCAAGACTAGCAGGACTATTTTTCACATGCTTTTCAATGTATACTATATGTATTACTCTTTTTATGGTAGAAACTATGAAACTAAATCAACTCAACTTTTTTATATATTTTTTCATCAAATCATGCATAATTCAATACAAAAGTTAGGTAATAAGATTTTACAGTTAATACTGAATTACAACACTCCAATTGTTTAGCATATTATTAATTCATATCGAAAATGATACAAAAAAAACTTTGGGGGCACTAACCTCAGTTGATATACTGACATGTCCAGCTTTATAGGGTGATTTAAGGGACTCTTGTGTGTATAAGTACACCAATTAAGTACCATCCATGTTATATGTCTTATTATAACTACATTGAAACACAAGATTAATTCCCTTGTACATGGATAATTATGATATTACCTATATGTACAAGGCCACATCTTTCAAATTAACGTGCATTTCACATGATTTACAATAAAGCTAAATAGATTAAAAAAAATTAAATTAACCAAAAATAGCTATTATGAGTGTTAATATACAAGGTCCCATTTGATATAATTTTTGCAAAATACTTTTTGAATAAAAAACTAGCACATTTAAAAGATTTGATAATATTGCTTTTAGCCTGACAAAGATGTAGTTTTTCTATTTTTTGGCCAAGCAGACTAGCTTTTTCATTACGCTTTATGTGAAAGTATTTCTTAGAAAAACATTTTTATAAAAATTATATTAATTAAAGCCTAAGTCACTAATCACGAGGCATACCTGTTACAAAAATTTAACAATTAATAGTAGCTAGCATAGCATAGGGCCAGAAATCCTAACATTTTTTCAAGAACAAATGAAAATGTCATTTGATGGGGAATGTAATAAGAGATTTAAGAACATTCCAAAACATTTAAGAATTGAGTACCAACATAAAAAAAATATGATTGACATTCAACGTATATAAATAAATTTTTTTATATTCTTAACACATAATTTTAAAATAAACAACTTTTAATAAATGTTGGATATCTTTTGAATTATGTTATAATACGTGACTTGATGATATCTAATGTATTATACAAGCTGTGTGCTGAAAATATGTATAAATACCCCTCGTTTCCGATGAATCTTTCATTATTATTATTATTATGGGCTTGATTATATCTGCAGATTAGTCCATTCATCTTCCCAACTCATCAGAGGAGAATAAACACTTACAAGTAGAGAATACTTCAAATACACTTACAAGTAGAGAATAATAGTTCAAATTTGATTAGACGTCATAAACACAATACAAGGAGCTTGAAGAAATTAAGCATAGAAATTCTCCCCCCTGTTTCCTATCACACACAAACCAACCAACCAACCAACCAACCGGTACCAGTACAGAAAGAGCAGACACCAACAACAACAAACAAGAAGATATAATTAAGATACATAATCACTTAAAATAAGTAAATTGCTGCAGATCTCATCCAGTACCCTTGCATCACTTCCATCCCCGATTCTCTCCTTTAATCAGTTACTTCTGTAAAATTTTCAGCACGTAACACTCAATTAATCCAAAAAAAAAGAAAAAAAAACTCATAAAAATAAAAAAAAATATCAAGAAATGAAATTTAATTAAAGAAATGTACTTCTTGCTGATGTTTCTGGTGTGTGCTTTGTGAGGCTTTAGTGGTCTATTTGTTTCCTTTGAATAAAAAAAAGAAGAAATTTAATTAAAGAACCTTGGATGTTGATGAACTTCCACCGGGTTTCTTCGTCATCTGGGGCAGCGATGGAGGCTTAATGAGTGTTTTCTTCAACGACCCATTATTGTTAGCAACGCCTCGATGAACTGGCTCTAATGTCTCATCATCATCATCAAAAGAATCATCGTCGAAATCGCAATCAGAGCTTTGATTATCATGTGCAGTTGGACTGATCAAGATGCCGGTGGCATCTTCTTCATCCTCTTTTGGAAACAAGAAAACCCGGAGGTACCGGCGCTGGGGCACCGGGCACGGGGGCTTGGTCTGCCGGAGATTGCCGCCGGGCAGCGGTGGCATGGGTAGCATGAAATTACTGTTGGAAATCCGGTCGTATTCTTCGATCAAGAACTTGAGATCTTCGTCATTTACGACAGTGATGAGAGAGTTATAGCCTTGGACGGAGAGTTGGTACTTGAGAGTGAAGGAGCGGCCGCCGAGGAGGCTGGTGGAGAGCCGGTGGAAGAGCTCGGCGGCGGAGCAGTGGCGGTCCACGGTGATGATGCGGTTCTCGCCGCCGCGGTATAATGGGCCTGGGCCGCACATGTTGTCGCCGGTCAACCGACCGCCGTAACTGCAGAGGAGATGGAGATCAGGTGGAGGGAGTGCTACTACTGGTTTTTGGAACTCTGTTGAGCTATCTGAAAAGGTGTCGTCGTCGCTGAAGGATGATTCCGGCGAGGAGAAGCAGCAGGGGAAACACTTGCGGAAAAGAGTGAAGAAGCTTTTTAGGCGCCTGCTGATTGAGGTACTTGGTAGACGACGAGCAGGCATCAGTGGTAACTCCATGCTTGATTGATGAAGCAATTACTGTAACCGGACTTGTGCGGATGAAGAGACTCTTCAGTACATATTTATTGAGAAGGAAAATGCATGACAGTTCAACACCATTAAATTATATACCAATACATACATATTTTAAAATATGCCAGTTTTAAACTTACTTTCTTTTATTTAAAAAACAAAAAGGTTAAACCAGACCAATGTCACCAATCTATTGGTATGTGATGCATTATTTTTCTTATATAATGCTGCGCTGACGTAGGTAGGGTGAGCATGATAAACGCTGTAAGCCACTTGCATCAGCTTAACACTCCACCATGTTTACTTTTACTTTTTTAATTATTTATTAAGAAATGTTAAAACCATCCAAAATATATATATCCAAAGCCACGCTTCATCCAAAAACAAAAAACATTAACTTATTACAGAGTCTATCAACATAACTATAACTTTGAGTCGTACGAATATTTTTTTGGTGATTCTAAATCTACCCACCGTGTATTTTTTTTTTTTTGTATTATTATAAATTTATTTAATTTAATTTTTACTAAAGTATGTGTACATGAGTACATTTAAAAGCTCCCTTTGTTTGTTCTTTTTTTTCTTTTTTATTTTGTTAGTTTAACTTTTCAAATTTTCCTTTGTTTCATTTCATTTCTTTTCATATTATATATCATTGGAACAAGCATAATTTCAATTCATGTTAATATATAAGATACTATCATTAATTTATCATAATGCATGTATGTGACTATTATTATGTTTTTTATATATATATATATTTTGGTTTCAATATTAACTTATATAATACATGCAGTCTATTTCTTTAATTTACATATATATATATATGAAGTTTATCTTATGTTTTCATCAGAGTCAAGAAACAATATTTTTTTATTAATGTTAAAAAAAAAATAAAGAACATTTTGATCTAGGTTATAGAGAATCTCAAGTCTCAATTATTATTCAAATAGCAATCCTAAATTTGTATATTAATGATTTTTATATTAAAATTAATTAATTTCACAATAGAAAACAAAATCAACACTAAAGTTGCTGACATCATAATGATCGAGATTTGTGCCTTCTTTACATATCTTCTCGTTTAGCATTTATTCTATACGCCCTAACACTTCAACTATAACGTGACTTGTACGTGGTTTTTGTTTCTTTTTGATCTATTAATTATATACAAAGACTTAGGAAATATAATAATATCAGCGACTTTTGTAAGATTCATGGAATATGCCTCCTACTTTACATGTTTTTTTTTATAGAATAAGTGTTATATATATATTATTAATTTACACATTACCTATAGTAAGTCCGTGCAAGACATGGAGTTGTTTTGTAAAAAAAATAAATTATTTTTAGAAAATAATAAAATGTCATTTTTTATATTTTTATTTTCAGATTTAATCTTTATTTTCGAATATGAGTACCCAATTTTATAGTGCCTCGGTGCCCTAAATAAATTGTGGGTAGAAAATTAGGTATGATCTGAGTTGAATAAAAATAAATAAAATTAATCAGAAAGTGATCTTGAAAGGTTAAATTAATTATTTAATTATTTCATATATCACCCCTTACGTACTCTAATGAATTGACAAATGATTTTACGAAACATTTGGTCTGATATATATTGTTTTCAAGTAATATATGCTGCTATTGATTGTAATGAAATGGCAAATAACGCATCACTTTAACATTTTTAGATTTTATCAAATCTCGTGTTCAATATAATTCAAATGCAATCTAAAGGTGATGGGGGTGTTGTAACTTACACTGCAATACTAACACTTGAATCAATTTAACAATATTATTTTCCAGCAGTGGAAATTGAACTGAATATTCCTCCAACTCCCAAAGCGTCAAATAGCCAAGAATCGAGGACTTGGGACTGCTACTCTTCATTAATAATATATTAATATACCTCTCCAACCAAAGCAACTCATTGAATTAATTTGACTAATACTACTATTATTCCTCTCCTATAAATACCATCCAACCATCACTGCTTTTCTTTCCTCATTACATACTTAAGATTCATTTGATTATTAGTCCTACAGCATACTGAAAATGGATGGAAAAGGTGGTGTTGGTGGTGAGACAGGGAAAGTTGGAGGGGGAAGTGCTGGTCACGAAAAAGGTGGTGGCAACGGTGGAAACTCTGAAAGATCAACTGGTGTTGGAGGTGGAGGAAGCTCTGGACTAATGAAGGCTCCTGGTAGGGAGGGCAATATCTCAAGGGCTGCTTTTGAGACTAATCCACAGGGTTACTTTGTTGATCTTCATGCCAATGAGAAGAAGGCCAATAAGTAAAATAAAATATAAATAATTATATATATGGGGCATATAATAAAATGTATTAGTCTATAGTTTATAGGTGGTATTCTGTTCTCTGTTGGCTTCAATTAATATAAATATATATCTCAGTTATATTATCATGCATGCCTTAATTACATCTCTTGTGCTTGTGTTATTGTTAGACAATTAATATTTCTTTAATTCTTTTTCTTTTATTTCTTCTTAACTTTGTAAATTTCAAGCATGAAACAATCAATCTTGAAGAAATTTGCAAAAATAAACTACCGAACACTTTAATTATATATGTATATCAACCTGCCTGCATGTGCCTTGTAGCTTAGATTGATAAGGGTGCATCTGGGCCAATTAAAGCAGGACGTGCCATGTCCCAAATCAAGCAATGTTCTGCTGTCCTAATTATTAGTTAAGACTACGCTTAAATTTCAATCACCATCAAAGGATAACACAATAAGGCCTTTTTCTAACTATATTAGATTAATTTGCTTCTTCCACTACCTACCCAATCGTGTAATTTATTTCAATAAAAATAATATTATTTTTGCTAATTAACATATATATTTTTTAAGCCATATATATATATATATGACAGTATTCGCATAACAATTGTCAAAATGTACTCATCATTCTCAAACTACAAAACTACATAGAAATTTCTCGAATCTCCCATTACGTTTACAAGTATATATAATTCAACAAGTGAAAAGAGACATTGTGAGGAAAATGATAAATTAGATGACACAAACACCAATGGTTTATACACTCCTTATGTGTGTCATACTGTCATTCAAATCATATATACTACAATGTAACCGAAGAAAAATCAATGATTCCCAGGTGGTTACTAGTGTTCCAAAAAAGAAGTGTTTTAGACGGTGGTACACTATTTTTTTTTTTTTAAGTGCCGATACAATGTTAGAAGATACTAATATTAAGGCCAAAGGAAGTCAGAACCCTTCATTAGAACAAAAAAGGCGAACACAACTGCGAATGACATAAAATACTACTCTACCTTTACAAGTAAAGTAGTACTACATTTAAATGATGATGTATAGTTAGATGTGTATTTTAATATTTTCCTTATTGAGTAATGTTACACTAATATTCAATATGTAATCCAAAGTGTACATCGACTGTGTTGGTGCATGATTCAAAACAATTTAATGTTAACTGTATACTATAAATTGTATTTCAGCTTTTTCTGCTTATATATATATATATGGCAAGTGGAAGCAACACCGAACTATTTAATTTGGCAGGACTCTTCTTTTACGTTACAAGATTATCTAAACAAAGAGAAACTGTTAAACGTTGTAGGGACACCCTCTCTTGGCTCTTTCTCATCCGTTGCATCATCTCTTTTTGAAGAATTAAACAATATATAAATTGTTTTACCCTCTTGTTTTAATTTATTATTATATATACAGTAGTAAATAAAATTTATTTATTTTTACTATATACAGAAACAACTTCAAAAACTTTGATTTTCTCCATATGCATTCGAGTACAACAGGAATAGAAGAATTTTCAAAAGGGGTGGGATTTACTGAGTGATATGAACAACAAAGGAAATAATACAGAGGAAAAGAGTCCCAGAAAGGATTGGAAGACCAAGAGACCCACCAATTAAACCTACAAGATTCAGGAGTTCTGATGAATTCATATTATCTCTTTTGACTTTATGATGATGATCATACCCATATTGATAATACCACCCATATTCTTGGCTTTTACAGCATCTCTCCAATCTCTCCTTCATCATCACCTCCTCAACTCTCTTCCTTAGAACACTCAAATTTGCGTCAACGATATTCATCGACCTCCCTGTTAATGAAATAAATAAATAAATAAAGGATCAAAACCATGCATAAATTAAGGAAGAAGCTAGCAAAAAAACTGTAAAATAAATAATAAATAAATAAATAAATTGAACTCCATTTCCATGTCTTGATGATCCATGGACATAGTGCAACCATGCACCACTAGCATTTCAAACATGAAATTCTTTGGATATATTTCATCTATGACCTTTTGTTTCCCAAAACAAAAGAAAGAAATAAAAATGAAATTCTAAAAATTCTAGCTACCCAATGATCTATTACCTTCATCTCTAAAGTTCTGAGCTTTCACTTGTAAATTTCTTCTTGCTTTGCTACTCCAAGGTGGTCTGCTCAAGCAATACAACGATGATGGGAGGGTACTGCAGGCAGCCATAATTTTTAATGTTGCTTTTGTTATCTGTGTCTAATTCTCCTATATATAGGTGTGTGTAGCTCAGAAATTAATCAACAGAGGCACTGGTCATTGGGAAGTTTCCCTTTAAAATCTCTCTGATAAACCCAATAAAATTACGAGATGGCTCATTGAGAAAGTTTGTCTGGTTTCAAGCGCATGTTTGAGCTATATATATAGATAATCTTTTTAATTAATCTAATTAACGCGTTTACTTGAATACATCGTAGGCCAGAAGGGTGTATTGTTGAACGAGCCTTTGAGTAGAGACAAGACGGAGTTCTTCATTAAAAAATGTAATTTTGGATTCTCAGAGTTTAATCACTGGTCAATGGGGAATTAATTAAAGGAAAATGTTTAACTTATGCGGATTAAACAAACGAGTCGGCTACAGACAAGATGGATGGCATGTATAGAAGGATACGCGTCTGCACAATTTATATATGTAGAGGTCATGTCCTTTGATAACTTAAACAAATGCCACAGATTCTTGGATTTTTGTTTTTGGAAGACTTGATTAGGAGATACGGGTCTCAGGTTATAATCTATGTGATAACGTCATTTTAGTATAGAAAATTTAAGTTTTATGTCAATGGATAGAATTCAGAAATAATCAATAGATTGTTCATATAGATGTATCTAGAGAAACAAAAGTAAGAATGTAGCTAGGAAGAGAAAGCATCTACAAATCAACCAGAAATGTTCAAAAGTATACATGTTATATTATTTGCATAATTTTACATTTATAAATGATGTCCATCATTCTCCAATATCCAAAGCCAACATTAACAAATTAATTTACATGTCTAAGCTTTTCAACAGGTACACATATCCTAAGTAGAGTTCAAGCTTCAATCAAAAACTGGCAGGCTTTCAAAGATTGACATTTCAGAACAAATCATTCATAGCATAGTTTATGAAAATCTCAAAACAAATAAACATATGTACAAGTTAGATCTTCACCTTGTTCGAGGCCTTTTGCTAATTGGAATTTTCTGATCACCTTCAGCTTGATTCGAATTGGTCGACTCTTGAGCCGGGATTTGAGAAGGTAATGGTGTTGTAACGCAAGAAGATACTCGTGCTGGTACTGAGTGTGAAACCTGATCTTCTTCAGGAATTCTGCAATAATCTCTCTCTGCAGTGGCCTTCATGTCATTTTCTAAATTGTCTTCATCAACAATACTGTCCCAATTTTTACAAGTTCCCTCGTATTCCTCTTTCTGTCTTGCCAATAATACATGGTTGTAGTGAACGCATAGCAAAGATTCGGAATAATGCTTGCTCATTTTGCTCCTCTTTGCACTATCAATATACCCACAAGTGCTTGATGCTGCCGTCTCTGCACATGAGGTGTTAACACATTGAGACAATACCTTAATGGCTAAACTATAAAGTTCATTAGCCGTCACCCCATACAAATTCCACCAAGAAATTGCAGACATAGTTCCTCTATCTTCAATTGCCTGACGGCAAGCAAAGACGCCCTTGTTACTAACAAAATCACTTAGTTGCTGTCGTGCTAAATGAGCTTCATTCGGATCCTTAGCGAGCCGTTCCAATGCATCTAAGTAAGTCCTGCAAACGTCAGGATTCGCATGAGGCTTCCCTCTTTTCTCTCCCAATGGTCCAAAACTTGTTAACCAAGAATCTGAATAATAAAACGGTGTAAGGACATAGGCAAGACTATATAAAGAGAGATTCATCTCTGTCCATCGTGCCATAACAATATTATTAATAACATCATGTAATTCCGTGTTATCAAGCAATGAACCTTTGATGCATCTCAACATGTCTTCCATCCTTCCGTAAACTTCTCCAATAAAAGCTTTATTTGAATCACAAAAATGGATCATCCCCCAAATTGGCTTCATGAATGCTAATATGGTCTTTACCTTCTTCCAAAAATCATCGTCCAAAATAGTTCGTTTCACCTCTTCATGTTCTATTTTTGACTTTGAACTGTTTGTTTCAAGCTTCTCCCATTCCTCATTCAAAGCCATGCTAATTAAAGTATTCTTCATACGAAGTACGTACTCTAAAACTAGAAAATGATGTCCAAGTTTCATTGTTTCATCTTGGAGAACATCAAATGTTAAGAATGTTTGAAACATATGCATGGCTGAATCATGCTCTTGTATGTACTTGATGATTATGCTTGCCTTCCTGTAACTATCTCCCACAAATTCCAAACTTGGCTGGTTTGAATCTATAATGTCATTAATCAAGAGACTTAGAGTGTGGGCAATGCAAGCCGACCAAAATATTCGAGGGTGAATCGTCTCAACGATTTCCCCAGCACTCTTACAAGGAGACGTATTATCAGTCAAAACCTGTACAACATCAAATGCCCCCACAGTTTCAATAGCCTTAAGCAAATGTTCAGCTATAAACTCACTTGATTTTTCTTCTCCCGGACAATAAATACCAGTAATAAACACGGCCTTTCCTTCTGACACTGCCATTACATTAAGTATCGGGTGGCTCTTGATGTTTCTCCAACCATCCAAAACAATTGAAACCCCATAGGTTGGCCATTGTTGCTTCAACGGCATCAAAGCCTGTTCAACTTTGCTCTTCTCTTTGTCAAGAAGCACAGTCATCAATTTCTCTATGCTTGGTGATTTGTATCCCTTTGGGGCTTCATTAATCGTCTTCACCATATCAACCCAAAAAGATGATTCCACCGCATCTAGAGGTATCCCATTGCCATAGAAAAACCTTGCAACTACTTCATCAACTTCATCGCTTGAAAATTTTATACACGAGTCAAACGCATTCGTACCTGCATGTTCCGTCTTAATTCTCATACTAACTTTGCACAGAGGTGAAGCAACTGGAAGATTTGGGATATGCACCCTGTGTGTACTACCCCCAAAAGCTCTTTTTGCTTCAGCTTCTTCTTTCTTCATCTTCTCTCGGTCTTCCTTGTTCACTTTGGGACATAAAGCCACCCCTTGATATCTTTGTCCAGGTAACAACCCTATTAAATGTGCTCTGATACGTGAATATGTACCCGTATAAGGTTCAGATTTGCACCCAAAGTTACAAATCCACTTGCAGGTGTTCCCCTCTTTTCTACTCATAACAATTGTCACATATTTTTTTAGAGGTGTGGAAGTTAGCTCAGAAGGCTCTCCCTCAATTTCTTCACTCTCGGCAAATGGGGTCTCCTCCATCATCGAGTTGGTTCCCTCATACTCAATCATTTTGAATCTGTAAAGAAAAGGAGAAAAATTCTCAAGTAGATAAGTTTTGAAATGATAGAGAATTCAAATAGCTAAATGGCAACTTGGCAAATAAAACATTTCTATCACTATCTAAGTCAAAATACAGAGAACAGCGATCGGATTATCGGACTTACAATACTTACAATATAAGCATACTTATACAAAGAGAGAAATTTTTTTGTATGATAGTACACAACAAATCTTCATCAAACGGCAGGGGAAGAAAGCCAATCAATACAAGCCATCAATTTGAGCACCTCAATTAGCTGATGGAATCATGGAATCCCACTTTTGCATTTAGTGAACTTATCATATGACATGTCACAATCCACATAACAAACCCACCTCATTAATTTTTGAATGTAAGAGGGATAGGGGTTGGAGAACCAAAGAGACATGCCCTTTTGGGCTCAGTTTTTGTATTGAGAGATTGGGAAGTGGTGAGATTTATCGGCTCAATTGGTCTTTTAACCTCAGCTGCAGCATTGAAAGCAAACCACCAGACTCCAGTCCATTTAACAACTCTAATGTATCTCTCTATTTATAAGAAGGGGAAAAGTATTGAACGGGGTGAGGGAGGAGAGGGAAGCAATGTCCATTACTAGTTTACAACTGACTTAAGGAAAAACAGAAAAGAGAGACGAGTAATGACCAAAACAGAAATTCCTGAACATCAGGTCTAAATGCACCTAAATAGAATCAAACCCATAGGTCCCATATGATGCAGCATTCAAACAAAGAAGGGGATCTGCGGCAACCTACTTGATATGCTCCTGTCTCTGTTTAGGGAAAAGTTGAGCTACCAAACAGTTCAAATGCAAGCAAAAGGGGCAAATGTTGTTATGTGGTTTAAAGGATTTGGTATGATTAAACTACCAAGTTTTACAGTGAAAACTTTTAAAACCACATGCAACCATCTTTCCCATTTGATGGTTTGGTATGTATGCACCACCAAGGAGAAGATGTATGTTAATATGTTTTGTTGAAATGCAAAGATTATGGGAATCCAACAACAGGAAATTACTACAATTATCTGCTTATAGCGTAATCAACACCTGGGACAACATGAGAATTTCACGTCGAAATAGTTCTTAAAATAAGATTCTACTTTCACCAATTGGTGATTGGAAGTTTGCTTTGTGAAGCCATTGTTTCACTATCGCAATCCTTTAATAGTAAAATTGATATATAATTAGCAAGAACTGATAACATGTTGCCATTAGAAAACTTGTATGATTTGTCATATAAAGAATTTAGAAAACTTAAATCCAAAAATACTTAGACCCTTTAAACCAAAATAACGAACATGGCAAGTTGAATCCCTACCAACATCAAACTAAGTTGTGTTTTATAAACATTGTGAAGTAATGGAAGTATGAAGAAGAGTCCATAAACCAACTTGCAATGCACCTCCTTTGCCTAATTATGCAAAATAACCAGCATGGTAAGTCCAATATGTTCAAATTGAACGAATGAAACAAAACCCAGAAAAAAAGAGAGCAAATGCCCGTTATTGATTAATCAAAGAGGCAACTTCCAGTAATCAATGAGCATCAGATAATAAATAAATCACATCAATGGAACCAAACCCAGAATATAAAATTACCTCAAACATTCAAACAAAGAAATCACAGGCCTTAATAAAATCACCAATTCGAATGCTTCTCTGCTCAAATGCAAGCGAAAAGGACGAAATCGTCGCCTACTTCGAGAGATTCCATTGCAACGATGCAGTTACGCTACAAAGCTACTTGCAAGCGGCAACAATTCGTTGTTTCTCTTCTCTTCTCTTCTCTTCTCCCATCTTGCTTCACGAGAAGTTGGTTTATCGAATCGAACTGCGATTCGAATTCTGGAATTCCTTTGGAGGTGTGCCATGGATAGCCCTTTGGCAGTTTCCCCGTTACTAAATTTCATTTCTTTTTATAGATTGTTCTTTAAAATTTTAATGATTTTGTTTTAAGGTTTAATTTTTATTATTATAAGAAGGCCAATTAATCAAATATAAATATTAGAACAAGAACATTACCTGAGAGGATGCATGCTCAATAATTTTTACAAAAAATAAATAAGTAATTTTTTTATTTATTTATGTTTATTAGTTAACCTTTATAATGCTTTTTTTTTGGACTTTCATAGCAATTATTCAACTTAATTCAACTAAATTAAGTTGAATTAAGTTACAAGTTAATTCCATTGATAGCCAAGTTATAAGTAGATATATCTATTTAAATTATTTATATTTATGTTATTCTATCATTATTATAGATTATTATTACCTCTTTTCTTTTGTCTAAATAAGGCATCTAAATGTCTTTTATAGCATGTAACTTAATGAGTTTTCTCTTATTCTACTTTCAATTAAGGTTATTACTCATATTGTTTCTCAAACATGTTTATTTCAATTATATTCTTTTTATATTTTACTGCATATGTTCACCTTTGCCCGTGATTTTTTTTTTTTTGACATGCATTTTTATTACACTTAATTTCTTCACATGTTTTCTTTTTTTTTTTATGGCCTTATGTCCTAATTGCATATAACATAGTTAACCTAACTCAAAATTTTACCTTTTAGCCAATGAGGCGTTGGTATAGATGGTCGCCCGGTGTTGAGGGGCATTAAGCAAGTTAAAAGTCTGAGTGATAAAATACAATAATTTAATAAATATGTAGTTGAATTAATAGTAGGTTGGTTCAGTTGCTGGGTGCAAGTGTACCGACTCTGAAGGTCTCCAGTTTGAGATACTTCTATCATTTGTTGGCCAATAATATTCTTCAGTGTTTGTACTTATACTCCAAAGGAATTAGAGGGAACATAAGTCCCTAGTACCCGTTGATTTAAAAAAAAAAAAGGTTTGTGCCACTTGTCATCACTGTCCCACCCAATTAATAAGAGAATTAATGGGTTCAGTAATGGGCTCAATGATCTACTGGTTAGAGCAGGTTATATTTTGTATCTGCTCCAAAAAACCATAAAAAATAAATTACCTTTTAAAAACTCCAAAAAATTAAGAAAATTCACCGGGTTGGCAAACGGTCGGGGGATCCGAACCTAGAAAAACCCGGTTCTTTAAACCGTGAACCCGCGTTCTGCGGTGAAATTAGAGTTGCGGATCGATTGCAACAAGTGAAACTTGCCTGCGTAGATACACGGTAACAGGGGATGGCGCTAAGAAGAAGCTTAAGAAGTTTGGGCGATTTGGTGAAGAAGCTCTCCCCTGCGTTCGCGCCAACCTCTTCACTCCATTCTCATGCCACGAGCTTTGGTAACTCTCGCGTTGCTCTCTCTCTTGCGTTTCGATTCCATTTGGAAAAATGAAAAAGTAAAAAAAAATTGATGTCTGAAAATGCACTGAATCTATCGATTTATGCTTCCATGTGTACCATTTGTTGGTTTGAACCCATCCGTTAAGTTCTTATTCGGAATCTTCGATTCAATATTGATTGAGCGGTTTCTCCTGGAGTTTATTTGGATTAATGTTTCTACTACAAGTTCGATTGCGTTTGCGAAATGGAGTTTTTGTTGCCAGATCCGGTAATCGGGATGAAGTATAAGATCATGTCAAAATAAAAAGTTTTTGATGCAAAGTTTTTAAGAAGTGCTTACTTCTATGTTTACGAGTTTGATTTGTTATGTATTTTTGACTTATGAGTAGGTTACTTGATCTGTAATGTGTTAAAATCTGGTTTTAGTCTTTCTTTGGTGTTTTCATATACAATGACTGATGAGAATAATAGCTATGGAGTTGTTGAGCTTGTGAAGTTGTGACAATGAACTTCTTTATTGCAAGATCAAATTTTTGTAATGAATGTACTGCTATTGCACAAAGAATTTTCTTTTATGTAAATATGCACTTCGGCGAAAAAATTAGCTTTGACCAACTTCTACTTTAGTTAGATTGTGATTTTGATTCAAGACAGTTTTGCAGGATTTAAAGAAGTTTCTGAAGATGAAAAAGGCAAAATGGTCGGCAACGTCTTTAGCAATGTAGCTTCAAACTATGATCTCATGAATGATTTGATGAGTGCTGGATTGCATAGATTATGGAAAGATAGGTCATATTTTTGCAGTAGAAACCATATTTGTGTTGTTTGACATCTCATTCATAAACATTGGCATCTATTTTATGCTTATATATTGACTAATTTTTTCAGATTGGTTTCTCAATTGCATCCTTTTCCTGGAATGAAGCACCTTGATGTAGCTGGCGGTACAGGTTAGCATATAATTTGCAACTTTTTTTCAATAGATAACTTGAACATATTGGGTGCTAGATATTTGATATCACATATTAAATACCTACTTGGAGGGATAGATATTTTAGGGATTGATGTTGCATGTCTTGGGAGTAGAGCAAGGTTGCTTGGTAATTCCTGTATTATGGAATATGGATCTATATATATATATATATATATATATTGGGCAGATAAATCAGTATAGCTTAGGTGAGAATGATTAAATACCCCAAATTGTGGATTTCACAGTTTTAGGCTATGCTAGCATTAAAAAGTCCTTTTTCTTGTAGCCATTGAATGTCACATGGTCATTTTGCAGGCTGGATGTGTCTTTTCACATTATATTTATATTTATATTTTTAGCCCCTAAAAACAGCATCATCACTTCATTTTACAAACCGAATTCGCTTAAAATCCACATCCTTCCATAAACCCCAATCTTAATCCCATTTTCAACCCACAAAACCTTATCTTCCGACTTTTCTATTCAAATTATAGTTTATCCTACACCATACTCTTCATAAGAGATTGGAAGATAAAAATTCCTATCAAAGGACAATGTCACTGAAAATCAGATGGTGTTGAGATTGAAGCATAGGTTGAAAAAGCTCATGAGCTACATGCTATGTATTTTCAATCTCCTGTGGTCCTGCCATCTTCTTCCTCTTCTTCCTCCTTTTTTTTATTTTTTTTATTTTTATTTTTGATAAGTACGTAACCCTGCCTTTGGTTAACATAGAAAGGAAAAATTCTTCTCTTTTTCTTTTGGTGGAGGGAAGTCAGACTTCGATTATAAGTTTTCCTAGATATCCAAAAAGTTTGAGAAAGAAGTTGCAACTTTTATATTGTTATATGCTTGAGGTCTAATTTTGATTCATATTCTGCACTGTCAAGAAGATTCAATCTAATGAATCTATCTTGGTGAGTAAGATAGAAGTTGTCCCACTTGGGGATAGGAAATGAATCCTATGTGGCCCAATATGGCTGGCAAGTTTTGTTGCATCACCTTATTTAAAACCGACATTGAAATAAGCCAAAATATATATATATATATATATATATATATTTGAGTTATCTTAAAGGTTAAAGATTAGAACATATTTACTGTCATATACACTGGATGCATGAGGAATAGTATACCACTGGAACTGTACCATTTGTATGTACTCTTTTATATATTTGTTTAGAATGAACACACTTTATATATTCTCATAATTGTTTTAACTATTGGCCAATTATTTCATTTTTACCTGGAGGTGGAATTTTTTCGCAATTTGGTAGGGGATGTTGCATTCAGAATTTTAGAGAATATCAACAACATCAGCCACAGAGCCTTGAAAGAAGGATTCGAAGATGATTTACGAGCCGAAACTCAAGTATATGTATGTGACATCAATCGAAACATGTTAAATGTTGGCAAAAAGCGTGCTATAGAGAGAGGTGAAGGCAAACAATGAGCCTGAAATTTCTTGTCCCATGACTTGAACAACACATCTTGATTTTGCATGTTAATGAAATTAATCTCCTAAAATTTATAGGACTTGGAGGAAGTCGGTCCCTTATATGGGTGGAGGGAGATGCAGAAGCCTTGAGCTTTAAAGATGGCTCAATGGATGGTTATACTATTGCTTTTGGAATTAGAAATGTTACACACATAGAGAAAGCTCTTGCAGAAGCTTACAGGTGAGTCTTTCATTCCAATTTAATTTCTTATGCAACCTTGAGGCAGTTGTTGTGTATAATGACTGAAATCATGAGTTGCTGCAATATGTGCTAAAGTGTTCACCATTTACATTTTGGGATTGGAAGATGGTGCTTCTGCCCTAAATGCAGGACAGAGCTAGAGGTTAGTGGACTACTTCTATGGTCTTCTAGTTCATTCAAAAGATTGGCTCTAATTCAAAGGGTCTGGAGTACTAATTGTTAGCATCTGACTTCATATTTCTCTGAGACAGTCGGAGAATGAATGAGCAATTCCCTTTTTCACATGCATGCCTTGTCTACTTTTTGAAATAAATGGCCAATTAGAAGGCTTCATAATATCTGAAGGATATCTTGTACTTTCAAGGATAATTACAATGGACTTTTGGGATTGCTTTTTGGTTGCTTATTTGTTGGAACTGTCCCCTTAAACTTCTTTCAAGGATTTTATAGGACCAATCGGTTCATCTTAGTTTAGTTGTTTTATGAAACTCTGCATGATGATCTCCTTTGTCCTAATGCTACTGGTGGTGATTGTTTGCCTGCTTATTTCAGGGTTCTGAAACGAGGTGGAAGATTCCTGTGTCTTGAGCTTAGTCATGTGGACATCCCTGTCTTTAAAGAGTTGTAAGTGTCTATGATTGTCAATGCTATTGACGTTGCTCATTGAGAACATAGATCCATGCAAAGAAATAAATTCTAAAGTGAGCTTATGTATGCATAAGCACATAAACATGTTGAGTGATTGGCATTTATCACTGTCGATGGGTTGTACCATTTACTCATGATGTTGTCATACCTCAAAACCATGAATCCATGATGTACATGATTTGGGGGTTTGTTACATGAATGGGTCCTAAAATGTTAGACATCAATAATTAGATGAGGAATACTTATTACTGGATGCCAATTGATGAAGCATGAAAGTTAGCCTTGGCGCAATGGTTGAGGTTTCTCCATTGTGACCTGGAGGTCACAAAGTTCATCCAGAAACAGCCTCTCCAATATGGAGCTAAGGTTGCATATATCGTCTTTTCCCCAAACCCTGCAATAGCTGTAGCCTCATACACTGGGTACGCCCTTTATTTATACCTTTCCATGTGAGGAGACAAATATTAGTTTTTCCAGGTCCATATCATCAAAACTGATGTATGTTGCCTAGGCATTAGTAAGAACAAAAACATTTGATGTATTGCCCCTTAACTATAGATCAGATCCACTAGACAAGAAACTCCATTTTCCACTGCTGCTGAGTCGTCAGACTAATCCACTGAGGTCATTCTGGTGAGGTTTGGTTTTGCTCTAATTGAATAAAGTGGCAAAAATCATCACTGGCACACTGGGTGCTTACTGCCTAGGTGAACAAAACCCATTATCTATTTGGCAATCAGGCATTCTGTACATTTGTTCATCTTAGCGAGTTGTTTACTTTGCATTCTTTCAGTATTAAGATGGTACTGATTGGTTCTTTATTCTTTGGCTTAGATTAACTAAATTTATATTTTCTTTGAAGCTTGCCCAATCTGAACATTTTTCTTCTGGCACAGGTATGATTATTATTCATTTTCCGTAATTCCTGCAGTAGGAGAGCTAGTTGCAGGTGATCGGGATTCTTACCAATACTTAGTTGAGAGCATCCGCCGGTTTCCTCCCCAGGTGAATTCCACTGCCTCCATTCACCAATTGCCCATTTTAAGATAAATTATGCATACTAATGTCCTAGCAATGTACAGTACAACCCACAAAATTCTGCGTCATTCATTTATTCCAAGTATAACCAGACATGAATAGGTTTATTATTTATTGTGGGTTGATGAAATGAAACAGAGATCATCACTGCTGTCAAAAAAATACAACCTAAATGAAATTCCTAAAAGAAAAAACAACACATATATTGTTACAAGTCAAGAAAACTCGACATGAACAATATTTCTTTGGAATATAAACAAAAAATTCTTAAAGAAATTGATAAGCTATTGTGCTGGAATCCTTGTTTTTATCAACTATTAGGGCACTTGTATCTTTGGAGCATTTATATTTTCAGTTTTAAATCGTTAATGTCTATGACCATCCTACATTGTTGCAGGAAAAGTTTGCTAGATTGATTGCAGATGCAGGGTTTCAGAAGGTTGAATATGAAAATCTTGTGGGGGGAGTGGTTGCCATCCATTCTGGCTTGAAATTTTAGGAGGCGTACCAATGAAATTTTGAAGGTATAGGATATGAACATCGTAATTTATCAAGTTAGAGTGCAAGTATCCATCTTCCTCTGTCATTGATTCTTGGTTCATTATTTGCAGGCCCGCTGGATTCCAGCAGCTTAATTTTAGTGGCTGCTAATGGCTACTAGAATAATGATCCCAAGAAAGGGTTTACAATCTGAATATTCCCTTGTACAATTGTTTATTTTTTATGTTTAGGTATGAAAACATTAGGGTCTTCCATCACCTTCAAAAAGTTTTGTATGTGACTTTTGTCTGCTAGAACAAAAGTTTAAGTTGTCTGATATTGAGGGTTGAGTTTTAATTAATAACTTTAACACAGAGCACAAGCTCTCATCAAGAATAAGAGAATCACTCAAAAAATGAGCTCAATCTTTAAGCTTTGATGTTTCTTAAAATAAATTGAATCTATAAATGAGGAAAATTGGAAATGAAATAAGAAAATCAAGAAAAAGAAAACCTTCCCATTTCAACCAAATCAATGGATGAGTGTTATAATGTTCAGGATACATTGTAGATCACAATGACTCGTACATGTAAAAAATAGTCAATATCAGACCACAAAAAAAAAAAAATAAATGAAAAAAGACTCAATATAAATGATCTAATTTTAAATTGTATAACTATGCATTAATCAGCCCTATAAGACAACCATTAACATCATTACAAATAGCAATGACTTTACCTAAATTATATCCAACACATCACCATAAAGACATCATGGGGACACTATTTTTCATTATCTTTTTAAGGGTCTGAACCACTCCTACCAAAAATCACATCATCACAATGGTTCTACTGTCAACTACTATATCTAATTTTTATTTTTATTTTTTTCATCACCTTACTATCATAATGATCTCAAGTCACTTGCATAATTATACAAGTCCTCGTGAAATTGTGCAGTTTATTATTCATCTGAGCTAGTTGAAACAATCATGATACTATGAGATAAATTAACTAATAACTAATAGTTATTCTTTCCTCCCTCTGACGTTACATGTAGTTGAAATTTATTTAGAATCAAGGATCAAAAACTAATTTAGACCAATTTAAAAAAAAAAAACATTTATCCAGCCAAATATTATTAATAAGGCTAAAATATTATGCAGTGGTTCGCACTTTGCAGACTAAATTGAATTTTCGGGTGTCAATCTGGTTGTTGAAGAGTTCTTCTTACGAAAAGTCTCACCTGCAACTCAAATCCTTGATTCGTTTTCTTACTGGTTTCGTGAAGTTCTGTACCCATATCTCCGATCACAAACTCAGAATTGAAAAAAAAAAAAAAAACAATTCCGCAGTAATGTTCGCCGGATTTTAAGTTTCCATTTTGGGCTTCACTTCAGACCTTCTCTTCTTCGTTCTTCTTCCAAGAAAACGGCTCTTCTCAAACTCAAACCCTAATTTGATCAAATCGTTTGCTCTGATCAGAACGTATTAGAATTTGTAATTTCTCGCGAACGTTGTGGCCATGGCTTCGATCGTTCTTAATCTGCTGTTTCTACTCTTCTCGTGTTTCGAAGCATCGTCGTCGGCTGGTGCTGTTGTTGGAACTCGCTCCATTCTTAGAGCTCTTAGCGATCCTGATCCGCCAGACGCAGCCGTCGAATTGAACTCCACGGATTTCGATGCGGTTCTTAAGCGGTCTCCGGCGTCTTTCGCTATTGTTGAGTTCTTTGCTCACTGGTTAGTGAACTTGGATTAGAATCAATTTTGTCTCTTCTAATTTTTTCTGTATTTGCCCCGTATTTTCTAGTGATTCTTAGATTTCTACCCATTTGACATGAGTAAGCTTCAAATTCAAATATTTGTATTTTTTTTGGGATGTCGTCGCATAAAAATTGGAAGTTGGTATTTTCTTACAAATTTTATTTTAAAAACAAAAAACTTAATGAAAATATTGAATTTTGTGAGTTATTTGAATTTCTTGCTTTTTTTTTACTACCATTTGCATGTATTCTAGATTTAGTCCCATCATTTTACTTTTTCAGGTGCCCTGCTTGCCGAAATTATAAGGTATGATTTGCTATACTATCTCATTTAGCATATCTTGATGCATGTTTTGCCTAATACTTCTCTTGCTTGAGCAAACAACAATGCAGCCTCATTACGAAAAAGTTGCAAGGCTTTTCAATGGACCTGATGCGGCACATCCTGGGAATATATTCATGGCAAGAGTTGACTGTGCATTGAAGGTAAAGTGTGCAGTTTCTTGGTTGTCATCTTCTTATGTGATGTTGATTTTGTGAGGTAATTCCATTTAAAATAGATCCTGCCAAACTTGTATACTTTTGGTTTTTTTTTCAAAAAAAAAAAAAAAACATTGTCCACCATGTTAATAAAGGAAAGCAATTGAACCATAGCTATTATAAAATTCATGGTCACAACACAACAATGATAATGACTAACATTACAATGCATAGCTATTATTTATTTTGCTAAAAAAGGGTGTACCTAGCGCATGAGAATCCCACTGTTGTGGGATCTAAGAAAGGGAAGCACATTTAGCCTTACCTCCAAGTTGGAGAGGCTATTTCTGGATTCGAACCTATGACCTCCAAGTCATAGACTCACAATGGAGTAGCCTCAACCATTAAGTCAAGGCCCTCCCTTCTATCATTTATTGTGTTGAACATGTAAATTTGTGATATTATTATTAAAAATGGATGAATCATGAAACATAGAAATAGAAAGAAAGTAAGCATCAAGCACTAGTATTAGATGTTTACCCAGGGAAGGATATGCTTGGGCTGATACAGAACATGTAACCTAGAACATCGGTAATAATTAGCTAAAACATCAAGACCCTGAGTAATAATTCAATGAAAATTTTTCTTGTTCTTTAGTTCATATTTCTTTCTCTTATGTAACACTGTTCATTAGTATATGTTCCTGTTAAGAAAATAAAATAATGAACGACACAAGATGTAACGTGGTTCGGCTTTATGGCCTATATCCACGGGAGAAGAGAGAGGATCTTTATTCTTATGTAATGTCTTAATGGAAGGACTCCATATATATAAACATACAGGGCTATGTACATATAGCTATAATTACAATTTTAGTAACTGCTATATAAAACGTCTTACTAAAATTATCATCTTTCCTTAAAGGAAATAAATCTGTACAGGAAACAAATCTCAACAGTTCCTAGTAGAGAATTTGGTCCCTCAATTTTAACTCCATACTTTTAAGCTAAACTTTTCCATGTGTGTGCGTGTGTATGTGTGTGCATACATACATACATACATATATAGATAAAAAGAACAAAAAGAGGGAACACTGTCGGAAACAACCACTGCAAGAAGGTGAGGCATCCTTCGAAAGCAAGCCATAAGGACTAATTACAAGAGGATCCTAACCCTTGAGCCACTCAGTAAGGCTGTCCCTTACAATGATTACATGCTTCACCCACTGTTATATCAAATTCAATTAACACCAAAAAGAACAAAACAAGATATTGAAAAGATATCAATTTTCTTGAATATATGACATAGAAAACACATGAAGATGGTGAGTTACTTCAAATGCTAGATTTGTCGTTTGTAATTAACAAGATATTTGTAAGAACATCTCTTGGAAATGCAAAATGGATACTTGATTAAATGATCAAGTTATGTTGATGTTTCTGTAACAACCAAACTTATGCCTAAGAACTCAAAACTTTGACTTTATTTATGCCTGAGAACTCAAAACTTTGACTTTATTTAAAAATAAGTGTTTAATATGGTGACATTTGAAGCTTCAAACAGATGTACATTTTTTTTTTTTAACTGAAGCATATCTGGCCTTTCCTGGAGATTATCTTGTAGAGGTTTCAAAAATCAACACATCGACAACTCAATACTGGCTGAACCTCGTAGAGCACCCAACTAATCGCTTGATGCATGTGTAAACCTCCCTATTCTCACACATTAGAAAATGTATGGAGAGTGGGGAGTAACCCACTTGAGGTAGAAATCAAACTCAAAACTCTAGCTTCCTAAGACAGGTTCTTGGCGACCATATCAAGTCCAAGTTGGCTGTGTATGGGTAAATATTTAATAGTCCAGATTAGACTATTAGAGGAAAAAAAAAAAAGAAGAGAATTTTGTAGGGGATATATTGCTCCTTAATAACCTGTAAGTAAGGCTTAAGCGTCATAAAAGTTTAAGGCTTAAGCCTTAGGGCATGTGCTACAAGAGGCACATGCCTCATATAAGGTCCTTGGAGCTTAATACTTGAGGTGGCAAAACGACAACTGATTCACACTTGTCTCCTTTGCTTTCTAGAACAATGCTCTTAGTTGAAGGAATTATCCACAAAAACATTTTCCTTATCTCTTTGAGGTGGATCACTTTTTATTTTTTATTTTTTGCTACAAAAACCATTGTATTAGCAACGATTGATTTACTCTCCTCTGTGCTACTTCAGGTGTAGGGGTGGATCTTGGTGGGGAAGTTATAGAAAATATAGAGCATATCTTGGATCAATTCTTGGGGACAGGAACCCGTTAACTAAATGCTACCATTTGGAAATTATTGAATATTGATATGAGCTAATGAATCCATTTGCCCCACTATGAACCTTTTAATGTAGGATGTGTGCAGCCTTTTCCCTAACATTACCAATGAGAACATTTCGAAATTTTTTATTCATCAGGACTTATTTTATTTTATTTTATTTTATTAGTGTTATTGTCTCATTAGGTATGTGGTTGATGTTCAATTGTAATTAAAGTGATCAGGTCTTAATGCACTTCAGTCTCCTAGTTGTAATTGAAGTTTCTCACTTTGTTTTAGTGAGTTAATGAATAAGCATGTAATTGGAAGCTGGAGTATATTGCATACCTCTTCTTTTCTTCTCCTCTCGTTCCCCATTACGTTTTAGCTAAACATCTTTATCAACCTCCCTCCCTAAGCTTCCACTGTCCCTTCAGCATGAAAAACAGGGGGGTATTTTTTCTCTAGACCTTTAGAACTTCTAGGATTCTTCATTAGGCAGGTGTCATTAACATAAAAAAAACATAGCTGAAATGCAATATTATATCTCTTTTCTTTGCTACCCTTATTCATCAAATATTCAAAGAAAGCCAATGTATTTGATAATGAATCCTGTCATATTAAAATGGTTCAGTTTTCTAAGAACTTGCAAACTAGCATTGCTTTCAAAGGAATCAGGAGGTTCAGGACTATTCCTCTATTAGAGCCACCTTGTTGCAGCGGTGTCTTAAGTATTTGGTCAAATGATAGTTGCCTGATTTCCTTTTCAAAAGGTAAGGTTGTCCACTTGGTAGAAACCACTAGATGGTGTATAGAGCATGTCTTCAATAGTTTCTAGTGGGAATTTTCCTAGCCAACGTTATGGATTTGTTTGGGCAATAAGAAATCTGTTCCAGGCCTCGATATGTGGAATCTTTATTGAGAATATTAACAAGTTACCCTTGAGATGCACTTCATTAGATGTTTATTGAAGAGAACTAATGAAATTACAAGACCATAAAAAAATTTGATAGACTCCTTGTATGCACTTCATGCAATTACTCAACCTATCCTAGTTAAACTCCCTCTCATCCACAACTTTATGGACCAACTTCTAAGTATACCTAGTATATTTGTCAAAATCATGATTTGATTTCGTGAATTGTATGATTCATGATTTGATTCACCCCAAAACAATTTAAATCGGATTCATGAATCACTATAAGTGTGAATTGTAAGTAAATCAGTTTGAATAGTAAGTGAATCAGTCGGAGTCGATGGTGAATTGTAAGTGAACCGGACTCCATAGTAAGTGAATCAGTCACTAGGTGAATTGTTCGAAATCATTAATTACCTAAAAACACTAACATCCTTACATTTCCATAGGTACTTAACATATACAAATATATAATTCACACTTATATTATGAATCTTACAATTTAGTGATCTGAATCTCAATTCTATTCACCAAGTCTCGAAATGATTTGATTCCAATTTGATTCTATTCACCAATTCTTGATATGATACTTAGTATAATCCCTAAAGCACCCTAACTCTAAATACTCCACTAATCTTCAATGGCCCACCTATTCATCCTTGCCTTCCTTCTTCATCTTCTTCATCATGAGTTTCACATTTCTTGAAGAGAAGGAAATTTTAATGATTTCATCTTTGTTTCTGTTGAGATTTGTTTCCTATACAAATTTATTTCTTGTATAGATTTGTTTCCTGTACAGAATTATTTCCTTAAGGATTTATTTCCTTAAGGATTTATTTCCTTTAAGGAATATAACAGTTACTAAAATTGTAAATGTAGCTATAAGTACATAGCCCTGTATGTCTATATATATGGAGTCCCTCCATTAAGACATTACACAAGAATAAATATCCTTTCTCTTCTCCCGTGGATGTAGGCCATAGAGCCGAACCACGTTACATCTTGTGTCGTTCGTTATTTTATTTTCTTAACATGGTATCAGAGACCTAGTTTTTATTACTGGGAAATTTGTTTCGGCCTTCATCGCTGGAATCATCATTGTCGGCCTTCATCGCCGGAATCCTCTTGGGTGGCCTTCATCGCCGTCGCTGCCGGAATCCTCCATCTTCATCACCGTTGCTGCTGCTCGTTGCATCTCCGCTGCCGCTGCTGTGTTTCTGCGACGCTGCCATCGTCTTCCTTTTTCGATCTGCAACTGTTTTCGTTTGCAACTGTTGCTGCAAATCGCGTCTGCGCTGATCATCGTCTTCCTTCGTCTCAACTGTTTTCAATCCCTGCAACTCAACCTTCATTCCTTCGTCTGCAACTGCAGTTGAACATTCTGCAACTGTTTTCATCGCGATCCAGATCTTCCATCGCCATCGCCATCGCCATCTGAACATTCTTCTTCGTCTGTGCGCTTTTCTGTTGCTGCTGATGAACTGCGACCGTCGCGCCTCATCTTCTTCATCTTCTTCATCTTCTTCGCCAAAATCTGCTACTGCACCTTCTTCTTTCTTTCTTTCTTTTTCTCCCGTCTTCTTTCTCTCTTCCCTTCTTCCGTCTTTTCTTTCTTCTTTCTTATTTTCAGCAACTGCAACTACCAACAAAAAAAAAAAAAAAAACTCTCCACCTTCAGCCTTCATCTTCAGCCTTCATTGCCAAAGAGAGGCTTGTTTGGCGTTTATCGCTGTTATTGAAGAATTTGACCAAGTATTGTTATTGTTGTTGCTGCTTCCACCGGTACGTGAGCCAAAAGAAAGATGTCCAGTGTCCAATCAATTGAAGAGCACTCTCTTAAGCAAGTCGGATTCAATCAGGATGAGATCAAGAGATTGAGAACTCTACTTGACACTTTTGGAAAACCCTCAGGTACCAACTCATTGGCCCATTCAGGTAATTTTCCTATTTCTATTGGATTTAACGTCTCGGATAAATCTTTTGCTAACTCTTGGGTTATAGATTCTGGTGCTACTGATCACATGACCAATTCTTCCAATATATTTCATACCTACAACCCATGTCCTAGTAGTCGGAAAATAGCCACAGCTGATGGATCCTTAACCACAGTTGCTGGTATAGGTGATGTTCACATCAGCCCCACCCTTACACTCATAAATGTTCTTCATGTTCCTAAACTATCTACTAATCTTATCTCTATAAAAAAACTGACCCATGATCTGAGTTGTAATGTAACCTTCTTCCCTACTTACTGTGCATTTCAAGACCAGGACTTGGGGACGATAATTGGACATGCTAAGGAACAGGACGGGTTATATTACCTTGAGACACCAATACATCCTATCAAGAGTACCACTTCATTTCTCTCTAAGTACAAACTTTCCAATAAAGAAAAACTATGGCTCCATCATCGCCGCCTTGGCCATCCTTCTTTTCGATCTCTTAAAATCATGTTTCCTTTTTTGTTTCAATCTCTGAATGTTGAAGATTTTCACTGTGAAGTGTGTGAACTTGCGAAACACAAACGTATGTCTTTTCCACTTAATAATGACAGAAGTTCAGATCCTTTTGATCTCATTCATAGTGATATTTGGGTTCCCTCTCCAATACCTAATGTTTCTGGAGCGCGATGGTTTGTGTCCTTTATTGATGATTGTACTAGTGTCTCGTGGATATTCTTATTAAAACAAAAATCCGATGTGAGCTTTATTCTCCCTACCTTCCATAACATGATACGCACCCAGTTTGGTGCTAAAATCAAGAGATTTCGATCTGACAATGCTAGAGACTATTTTAATCAAACATTGACCAACTACTTCCAAACCGAGGGGATCCTTCATGAATCATCCTATGTTTACACACCACAACAAAATGGAGTCGCTGAAAGAAAAAACGGTCACCTACTTGATACAACCCGAGCCTTTTTATTTCAGAATAATATGCCCAAGTCCTATTGGGGGGAAGTTGTCCTTACTGCAACACATCTTATTAACCGTCTACCATCCCGGACCCTTGATTTCAAAAGTCCTATGGAAAAGCTACGTCAATTTTATCCTAAGCTTAAAATCTCCAATAATCTTATACCTAGAATATTTGGGTGTGTTTCATTTGTCCATGTTCACCAACCCAACAGGGGAAAGTTGGACCCTAGAGCTCTTAAGTGTGTTTTTGTCGGATACTCTTCCACTCAAAAGGGATATAAATGCTATCATCCGCCATCAAAGAAATTCTTTGTCTCAGCCGATGCCACTTTGTGTGAACCTGAGCCCTATTTTTTCGCTCTTCCTCTTTCGGGGGAGAATGTCATCATGGAAGATAAGGATCGGAACTCCCCTGATAACCCTTTTGATCTTTTTGACCCCTTTACCCTCCAACAAACCAAACCTGAATCTCCTACACCCCCTGTACCCAATGACGAACCTAAGGATCAGATGACTGGACAAGTGTACTCAAGGAATAAAGCCGCAGCTCCTGAACCGATGCAAGCTCAAGAATCTGAACTAATCTCTGAAAATGAGGTAACAAATCCTGAACCCTCCTTACAAATTTCATTAGTTTCTAAAACTACCAATGATCTTTTAGCCTCTGAACTTGACAATGACCTTCCCATAGCCATTAGAAAGGGAACAAGAGAATGCACTAAACATCCCTTGCATCCACTATTTCATGTTGTATCCTTTGAGAAGTTTTCACAAACCCATAAGAGTTTCCTTACCAACCTGAATAATATCTAGACTCCTACGTCATTATCCGAGGCTTTATCTAATACAAATTGGAAACAAGCTCTGAATGTGGAAATGGAAGCCCTGGAGAAAAATACAACATGGGAGTTGGTAGAGTTGCCTCCAGGAAAGAAACCTGTTGGATGCAAATGGGTTTATACAGTAAAATACAAAGCAGATAGGTCCCTAGAGCGCTACAAGGCAAGATTGGTAGCCAAAGGATATACTCAGACATATGGTGTGGACTATCAAGAGACATTTGCTCCAGTTGCAAAAATGAATACTGTGAGACTTCTTTTGTCATTGGCAGCTAATTATGACTGGGATCTGCAACAATTTGATGTAAAAAACGCATTTTTACATGGGGATTTAGAGGAAGAAATCTATATGGAAGTGCCTCCAGGATTTGGCACCACTGATAAAGTGTGCAAATTAGAAAAGGCCCTGTATGGACTTAAACAATCTCCGAGGGCATGGTTTGGTCGGTTTGCCAAAGTAATGACAAGTATGGGATATAAACAAAGCCAAGGAGATCACACTCTGTTTATTAAGCACTCGACTTCAGGGGGAGTTACAGCTCTATTAGTGTATGTTGATGACATCATCATGACAGGAAACAATGAAAACGAGAGACAAAATTTGAAGCGGTGTTTGACCGAGGAATTTGAGATCAAGGAACTAGGGAGATTGAAATACTTCCTAGGGATTGAAGTGGCACACTCTAAACAAGGAATCTTTATCTCTCAACAGAAGTACATTACAGACCTTCTTAAAGAAACAGGGAAGCTAGCATGCAAACCAATGAATACTCCTATTGATCTTAATCACAAGCTTGGAGAAGCTGAAGAAGCACTGACTGTTAATAAAGAGATGTATCAAAGACTAGTAGGAAGACTCATCTATCTCTCTCACACAAGACCTGATATTGCATATGCAGTGAGTGTAATAAGTCAGTTCATGCACAATCCTAAATATATTCATTTGCAAGCAGCTAATCGCGTTCTACAATATCTTAAAGGGACTCCAGGATAGGGCATCTTATTTAAACGACACACAGGAATGGTTCTTGAAACATATACTGATTCAGACTATGCTGGTTCAGTAGTTGACAGAAGATCAACTACTGGATATTGTACGTTTCTTGGTGGGAATTTGGTGACATGGCGAAGTAAAAAACAGAATGTAGTGGCCAGATCTAGTGCTGAAGCAGAATTTCGAGCAATGGCACAAGGGGTTTGTGAGCTATTATGGTTGCAGATAATTTTGACAGATTTGAAGATACACTAGGATGGCCCTATGAGACTCTATTGTGACAATAAATCTGCAATTAGTATTGCCCATAACCCAGTCCAACATGATCGAACCAAACATATAGAGATTGATAGACACTTTATTAAAGAGAAGCTTGACAGTGGGTTGATCTGTACTCCATATGTGTCTACCAATAATCAGCTCGCCGATATGCTCACTAAAGGGTTAAATTATACTGCATTTCAAGCAAATGTGTCCAAGTTGGAAATGGTAAACCTTTATTCACCAGCTTGAGGGGGAGTGTTGAGATTTGTTTCCTATACAAATTTATTTCCTGTATAGATTTGTTTCCTGTGCAGAATTATTTCCTTAAGGATTTATTTCCTTTAAGGAATATAGCAGTTACTAAAATTGTAAATGTAGCTATAAGTACATAGCCCTGTATGTCTATATATATGGAGTCCCTCCATTAAGACATTACACAAGAATAAATATCCTTTCTCTTCTCCCGTGGATGTAGGCCATAGAGCCGAACCACGTTACATTTTGTGTCGTTCGTTATTTTATTTTCTTAACAGTTTCTTTGGTTACAATTGTTTTAAAAATCAAATTAGGTTTATGCTTCAAGGTGTGTGCCTTTAGGCAAGGTGCCTAAAAAACACCTTGAGGTGTAAGCCTCAAGGTGGCCTTGATGCTTTTTTCCTCCATAGAGCATATTTCTTTTTTCAAACTAAATTTATGAACCATGATTTATTGCTTTTGGGTATTATTAATCAGTCCTTTTAGCATTTAAGAATTAATTCTTTTTTCATTTTGGAGAAACTAAAGCTTTTGCCTTATAGGGAAAAGATTTATTAACGATAATAGAATTAATTCTCTTTCATTTAGGAGAAACTAAAGCTTTTACTCTTTCATTTAGGAGAAACAATAATAGAATTAATAGCAATAATACAACTACTATCATAACAATTAAAAAGTTTTTGACAAATTATTTCAAGTGCAACTTGCATTAATTAAACAATGGTGAGAAGTGCCAACGAGGCTTTGGCCTGTTGGTCAAGGAAGGGACAAGGAACCACAAGGTTCCAAGTTCAATCCTTGACCCCAACATTAGGATGGCAGGTGAGTGAGTTGAGGGATTAGGGACATTAGGTCCTGAGTTCAAGCCTCGACCACCATTCTTCAAACTGTTGGTTAACAACATTTGTGGGTGTTTGTGGTCGTGCCCTAGGGGACTAGTGGGAGGTGGGACCCTCGATACCCCTTATCTAAAAAAAATGGTGAGAAGTGGCAAATAAGTAATATTTTTACACTGTATTTGCTAGCTTCTATTTGTTCATGCTTTTAATAATTTAAAACTTTAAATTTGGAAAACGTAATGTATCTCATTTCTTTCTCAGTAATGTTAGTGACAATTAATTGTACACCCTCTTTAGTAGTTGGCAGGGATAACATCTTGTCTTCGTAGGCTTCTTCCTTGTTCCTTCCTTCATCTATAATATATCATTTCATTATTCTTTTAAATTTTTTTTTTTTTGATAAAAAACAAGATACAATTCTATTAATCATTTCATTAATTATTAAAAATGTTAATTACAATTATGGCAATGAGAAGAAAAATCACTCAAGTTCTCATCACATACAAACTAGTTCATGTTTTTTTTTATTTTAAAAGTTTCCTCATTTATTATTGATACTTGTAATTTTGTAGAGCTTTTTATGATTTTTTTTTTTAAATTCTTTTGTCTTTTCATTTGAAGGCATACAAAAAATGATAGGTCTTACAAAAAAAAAAAAAAAAATAAATTTGGTTTTGTTTTGAAGCTCCCACAATATGCCGTTCTTAGTTTGAAAATCTTGTCATTTCTATCTTGGAAAGTTTTTTCAACCATAAAGCATGATGAGAATGTTAGATAACTCAACTCAACTCAACTCAACTAAGCCTTTCCCAACTGCATGGGGTCGGCTACATGAATCCGCTTCCTCCACTCCGCTCTATCGTGGGCTAAGTCATCATTCTAATTACAATAAGTTAGATCTTTCTTAATTATTTTTGTTCATGTTATTTTAGGTCTATCTCCACCTCTATTGTTATCATCTAGTGTTAATAGGTCACTCTTCCAAATTGGTTCATCTAAAGGCCTATGTTGTTTGTGTCCAAACCATCTTAGTCGATTCTCTCTCATTTTATCTCCAATTGATGCTACTCCTACCATTTCCCAAATATGCTCATTTTTAATTTTATCTTTAAAGTTTTACCACATATCCATCTTAGCATTCGCATTTATGTTACACTTAGTTTGTCAACATGTTGTTTTTTAATTGCTCAACATTTTGTACCGTATTGCATGGCTGGCCTAATAGCAACTCTATAAAATTTTCCCTTTAACTTCATTGGGCTGCACTAATCATATAATACTCCAAAAGAACTCTTCCACTTGACCCATCCTACTTTAACTCTATGATTCACATCCTCACCTATTTCTCCTTCCTTCCTTATGTATGGATCCCAAATGCCTAAAATCTTGGCTCCTTGGTATCACTTGACTTCCAATCTTCACTATCTCTTCATTTGTATTTCTACTTCCACTAAAATTACATTTAACGTATTCAATCTTAGTCCTATTAATCTTGAACCCTTTAGATTCTAGACCCTCTCTCCGACCCTCTAGCTTAGCATTTACTCTAGATGCAGTTTCATCAATCAATACTATATCATCAACAAATAACATACACCATGGAATATGTTCTTGAATATGTTTAGTCAATTGATCCATAACTAGTGTGAAAAGGTAGGGGCTTAAGGCATATCCTTGGTGTAAACCTACTGTAATTGGAAATTCGTTAGTTTCACATACTGTTGATTTTATAATGGTTCTTGCTCCATCATACATGTCTTTTATAAATTCAATGTATCTAGTTGTAACTTGTAACTCTTTTTTTTTCCTAATACCACCCTATTTCTTTAGGTACTTTACCATAGGCTTTCTCTAAATCAATAAAGACCATATGCAGGTCTTTCTTCTTCTTCTTCTATATCTCTTCATCAATCTCCTTAATAATAAATAGCTTTCGTAGTTGATCTCACAGACATGAATCCAAATTGATTGTTTGACACCAGCGTAACACGTCATCAGACCGATTTTGAACATAAATCTAGAATGGTAGATAACTATTGAACCCCAAAGCTATATTTTTTAAATTGAGGCCCAACTTTAAATATTAAGCTAGCACCAAAACTCACCTTCATGTTCATCCCCATCCTAGATGTGCAGAGATAAAATAATAGAATAGAGACATAAGAATAGACAAATACCAAACATACCATTGGGGAATGTGCAAATGCGTTCATAGACGTTTGAAGCCAAGACCTCAACAAATTAAGCTTTGATACTTGTAGAGATAACAATTGAACCCAAAACTATAGTTGGCAAGTAGAGGCCCAACAACGGAAATCAAGCTAATACCAATAAAAAATTACTATATAAAGTATATATATTTTTTTTAATTAAAGCTATGAGAAAGGGACTTTAGTTGACTCCTAATTAATAACTTGAGAATACATTTACGATCTTCAATCTATATCAAAAGAAAGAATAAAGAATTCATTGTCTCTAGAACTCATGCAAAGAATCGAGTAGTTGACTTTTTCATTTCTGTTATTCCTATATGCATATTTTTTTGGTCTCCTTTACTGATGCAACAAATGATGACAATGATGTTAGGAATAATGTTGGAAATCATTTTAAAAGGTAAGCTTGATTTGAATTCGTAACTGTAAACCATTACGTGATTGGTCCGATTCCAATAGCGTGGCAAAATTTTTGATACCCTTTTACTATCTTATGAAAATGTATTGGCATTAGTTTGTGCTTCTCTCTTTTTTGATTAATTTTATTTGTCTTATTTGTAACTGCATATTTATTTCCAACTGTTTGCTTGCATAATTTTGTGATTAGTCCCTATGTCATTTGAATGTTTGACAGCACAGACAAACATCAAGCTTTGTGATAGATTTTCCGTTGGACACTATCCTATGCTGCTTTGGGGCCCTCCTTCTAAGTTCACATCTGGTAGCTGGGAACCCAAACAAGAGAAGAGTGAAATTCAGGCCATTAATGATGGGAGGACAGCTGATCGCTTGCTTAATTGGATTAATAAGCAAATGGGCAGGCATGTTTGTTATGAATTATTATTTCCAAATGTTAATTCTTTTAAATTGTTTATGAAGCTGGAATTGCATTGAATATACATGGAAATTCATGAGAAGGGAATATCGGGAATTTTTAGGTTCTTTAGTAATTGTAGTTCTTTAGTATTTGCATTTAATTGTCAATGAGATCTCTGTAATGCTGCTTCAGTTAATGAGTAAACATGTCCCTCATGAAAAGGTCTGAAGACTCTGAACAATGGTAGTTCAGTTTGTCAAGAGTTTCTATTTGAAATCACTGATGTGACTTGCTTGATTTGTATTCTGTTAAATTTGTCAGGCATATCTGTATTCACACACTATTGATAACATAACCATTGAAGACCACCTTCTCTCTTGGTGGATAAATCTGATGATAGGTAATGCCCCAATCACAACAAAATATGTTGAAAAATTTATATAGGTACATCTGTTTACATCCTCATTGCTCATGGTTGGCAACTGAGTTACTGCTCATGATTCCTAGCATTGGTTCGTGTAAAATCCTCAAATTTTCTTCACTTTATGGGCAAGTGAACTTAATCTGCCAATCTTAATCACTTCTCCCCTGAGCATCTATACTGAAGTTATATTATTATATTTTCCAAGCGTAGGTGGTTTTATCTAGTTTACTAACGTTTAGATGAAGCAACTTCATGGCTAGACATGTAGACATATTGAGACCACATCATGATGAAAATAGATGCTCACATTATTGCATAAATGTAAACTTAGAGATGCATAAAGTAGAGAACGATGCATTTAAACTTTATTTGACAATAGCGAATGGGGAAGAACATCGAGTGGTAAGACGTAGAGTTTCTCTGATAAATATGTTAAGTTGCATTTGATGCATGTATACTCAACTCAGCAAACACTTTTCCTCACTTCATGGAGTCAACTACATGAATTTGCTTCCTCCATTTGGCTCTATCAAGGGCTAAGTCGATAGTCAGGACATCCTAGCCCTACGTGCAATCTAATTATGTTCATGTCATTCATGTCATTGTTGATCTAACAAAGTCTTATCATCTACTTCTTTTATCTGGGCTTCCAATGTGTTGAAGGTACATAAATAAGTTTTCCATAGGTGGAGGTGATGCTTGTATGATATAACAATTTTTAAGTCAAGTTCTCCTCTTTCTTGTTGCCAGATTAGCAGTTTTTTTTTTTGGTAATTTGAATGAACAGATACTATACTTGAATTGTGTTGAGTGTTTTCTTACTGTTGAGTTTTCTTTGATAAAAAATATCTTTCCATTACATCAATACACTGTAACATCGTGCTTTAAGTGTATTAATATATGGTCTGTTTGTGATACTCTTTTTTTAACTTTTACAGTTCATATAGCTTGGATGACGAGAAATATGAGAATGAACATATTGCACTGAATGCATCAGACCCTGGACAGGTTTATCATAACAGAGCTTGGCCTTGCTTAAATTTACACTTATTGTTAGAGATTATGATGTTAATCTTTGTATTCCATTATTCATGGAAGATCGCGCGTGCTGTATATGACATCGAGGAGGCGACGTCAAGTGCATTTGACATAATCCTAGAGCACAAGGTACACTTCATTGATTTGGTTATATGTAGCTGTTCTATGCTAAGTAAAAACTTTATGGCTTCCATTTGTCTCTTGTTTTGTACTTTGTAGATGATAAACTCAAACACGCGAGCTCCACTGATTAGGTTCCTTCAACTCTTAGTCGCTCATCACCCTTCTAAGAGGTTGAACCTGATTTTTCTTGTTCCTTAATCTGTGCAAGAAGTGCTTCTTCACTTATTCTCAGTACATTTTATTTATTAGGTGCCGAAAGGGAAGTGCCGAAATACTTGTGAACTTTGATGACTTATGGCCTTCAGATCGTTTGGCCATCAGTGCGAAAGAGGCTATTGTCTCCCATGGAAAGAATGCACTTGAGAGTTTCCACATTTGTGGGAAAGAAGTTCCTCACGGATATTGGGTGGGTAGAGAATATGCTTTATTCACGTTCTGTTTCTTCAGTTTTTTTGGCTCTGCCTCATAATAACAGCATTTTAATTGCATGTTTCTTTCAAACTTTCACTTTAATGATCTCATTGTGAAGTGCTTGTGATCTCATAGTAAAGTGCTTATTTCTCAATGCATCAAACATCAATGGCCATCTTTAATGTAGAGGCCAGTGGTGTCTTTTTTTTTTTTTTTAAAAAAATGCTTTCCATAGAGGACTTCTGGTACTCCCTAGCCTTTTAGGTTGTATTTTTGCTCCTGCTTAATATATTTCTCGTCTTGTTTCTTGTCCAAAAAAAAAAGCACTCTTTCAACGTCAAGTGAAATGCATAAAAGCGTCTATGATCCTCTACATTCAGAAAGGCCCCTTATTACTCATTTGTGTTGAAGTTCAATAATAAATTAACAACTCATAATAGGCAAAACACTTAACAACTAAAAAGATTTTAATGTCAAACCAATTACTTGGCGCTTTTGACAATTATACTAGACATTTTTGAAGTTAGATGGAGAAAAAGTGATGAGTGGTAGAAGATCTAATAGTTTTGCATTCGACATCCTCTAGTTTTTTGTTATTGTTTAACATTTAGTATCTTTGCTTCTAACATGTGGTTGTGCCATTAAACTGAAAGAAAATTCTATGAGACTTTCAATAGGCCAGCCGTGCCTTATAGAATGAAATTGGTTAGTAAGGAACATGTTAATAAATTAATTGTAATCGAAATGCAAATGCTAAGATAGATATAAGGTTAAAAATAAAAAGGATAAAATTAGAAATGAATACATTCGAGAATATTTGAAGTAGCCTCAACTAGAAATCAGAGTTGTTGAAGGCACAAGGTGCACTTGAGGCAATGAGGGCCCCTAGTGCCTTAAGTACAAAGCACATGCCTAAGTAAAGTGAAGCACAAAAATCATAAAAAAACTCAATTATATATTAATTAATAGTATTAACCCATTTTTGGCAAAAAAAAAAAAAAAAACTTAAAAAGACAAAAATCATCAAAAGTTTAAAATTTGTCTCATAATACATTATAATTTTCATAGTAGCACTAATGTTTCTATTTCATAGTTGGTATTAATATTATGTTATTTCTTTTGATATTTAAATTGGATGGAAACAAGAAACCTTTTTTTTTGGCACCAAAACAATTAAAGTAAAAAACAAGTAGCAACTATGATGCCTTTATAACAACTTCTTGTGGTTGCTATAAAAGCATAACTCAAGTTTTCTTTATGCGCCTAGATAATTTTTGTAGCATGTCTTCAGTCCTTGAAGTCCCTTTAGAAAGGCCCAATTAAAATTACCCTATGGGACGATGCAAGGACTAAGGGCGAAGTACCCTTGAAAAAAAAATTACGTAGGTAAATTAAGAAGGTGTTTCCTCTCAAAGAGTTAGGTAATTTTATGCACCGAGATTTTTTTTTTTTTTCAAGGGCTCTTCGCCCTAAGTCCTCACATTGTCCCAGAGGGCAATTTTAATTGGGCCTTTCAAAAAGGGACTTCAAGGACCTCTGGCCTTGTCGTTCACCTTTAAAAGGGCCCCTTATGACAACTACTTCATAAAATCAAATCTTGGAACTTGTTAACAATTTATTCTAGTTGTTATAAATATTAATTCTATTAACAATCGTTTTAAGGATTATAATGTTATTAAATATATATGGATGCATATGCGTTGTACTCGATTTTGCTATTAATTAATTGTTATTATTGTTTTTTGATAAAAATATTATCTTTTTATGGAAGTAGAAGGTTTAGTTCTTTTATTTTTTTTCCATTAGAAACGGGAATAAGGGTATGGAAAGATAAAAAGATTAACTAAAAAGACAAAATTTAGAAAAAATATTGAAAAACAAAAAATAGAAATGTTGACTAAGTAGTCGGGGAAAAGAGTTAGGTAGTGTTTGTTAATTCATTTAGCCTCTACTTCTACTTGAAAATGACCTCTATTTGTAGTAGAGGTTTTAGCTTTATTAGAATAAACCAAAGTTTTTCGCTTATTCTTGTAGACGTTAGACCTCTACCTCAATTAGAGGTAAAAAAAAATAAAAAAATTTATCCAATTTTTTTATTTATTATCCTCTACTTGTTTTAAAGGTTGCGAGTTAGAAAACACCATTGGCCCCTCATTACTAAAATTATATTTTAAAACCTAAAAACAGTAATAAAGTTTTTAGGGGTGGTTTGGGAAAAATGTCAAAAATAATCATATTGTGAATTTTCCAACTTTTGGCATTATAATAGTGTAGTTATATATATAATTACATTTTCGTTCGAAGTTGAATGGCTATGCACTTATGATACATAACTTAATAGTATCAAATTTTATTTTTTATAGATATAATATCAAATTTATTCTATATTTATTGTGTTAATATCAACTCAACTAGACTAATTTAGTAAGTTCATGTCATAGTTGATCTGACCAAGTCTTTTGTTGGTTGTCGGCTATTTAATGCAACCCTCCTCCTTTAGCCATGCTTGGGACCAACTATGTTTAAAGATTTACAAATATACTCAGCATTGGTGGAGTAACTGGAGTTTAAACATTGTAATTATCATAGTTTCACTAACAAAATATATTTATTATGTTAATATAACTATGATAATTACTATAGTTTGTTAAATTTTATTTTATTTGGGTATTTTAGTTCAAAACGGAGACATTGTTAATAAAATATACATTTTCTATTATTTATAGTAATTTAATGTATTTTTGCTCTTTGCTTTACTCAAGCGCGCACCTTATCTTGTGAATTGTGCCTCAAATGCTAGGGCCCCGTCACCTTGACTGCACCTTAGACCTTTAACTATTTTGGTTTTGGATTTTGGGAAGAGGATTTACTTGTGAAATATGAAGAAAATTTTTTGCACCAATAATTTGACTAATTTCTTTTGTATGGTTGTCATTTTTGTGCTTTTTGATATCCTCAAGTTACTCGTTGACTGCAACGAGCTTTATTTTGCAAAAACCAAGAAAGCAGGACAAGTGATCTTGAACAATCAATGCTTTGGTCCATGCTGAAGTGTTCTTTAGTTGAATGGCCACATTGAAACAATGTAATAAACGCACTGAAAATATTGCTGATCTTTATCCCTCATGAGTCATGAATTCATCTTCTATTTTGTTTCCTGCTGTCTTTGTTTTAGAGTGTGACCAGTCATTGATACCTAGCTGTGTTGGGTGCTATTTTTGCAGATATTTTGTCGTGGCAGCAAGAATGACACAAGAGGCTTTAGGTAACGAGTTTTCTACTTAATATCTTATGAATTACACATCCTGTTAGAGCTTTCAGTTGCATTTCTTCTTAAATCTCTTCACTTGTGGTCCTACTTCCACTAAATTTACATTTGTCTTAACAATTTTGTTTAGCATTAACTTCTGACTTAGTTTCATTAATTATAACAATATTATTTGCAAACAACATACATCGTAGAATATCATCATGAATTTGTTGGTCAATTCATCCATTACTAGCAGAAAAAGGTAAGGGCTTAAGGCCGATCCCTAATATAAACCTATTGTAATTAAAATTTAAAAGTCTCTAGTTTCTCCCACTTATTTTTAATTGCAAGTACTGGGGTTTGGACTGATGACCTTAAGCTTGCAAATCTTTTATCAAACTATTCAGCCAAGTGCCCAAATCTAGGTTTTCTTACCATTGATTCTACTATGTTTCTCTTATGGCACCACCAGTGTACACATCCTTTATTAGGTCAAGTTATTTATAACTCATTTTTTCTTTAAAATTCACCATATTATATCTTAGGCACTCTATCATATGCTTTCTTTAGATGACTAATATCATATGAAGGTCTTTTTTCCTCTCTTGATACTTCTCCACCAGTCCTAGTAAATAAATAACTTGCATGGTTTATCTCCCAAGAATATCCATGCGAGTAGATGCTTTCTCCATTTGGCCTTTTTTTTTACTTCTACCTACGGATGGATACTATCTCCTTATTACATGTGATGTTGGGATAGTGGTTTTACTTTTCCTCCTCCCCTCCCCTTGTATTCTTGTTTTCATGAGTTTATGTAGATAAACATTTCAAAATACAGCATCATGTTCCCATGACATATCTATAAAACCGAAGACTTGAATGTGATTGTGCTTCAGAAGACAGCAGAGCAGAGTGTTTATGAAATATGTATGGCTCACGTTTTATTGTCTATTGCAGCTGTGGCTTATGGGTTCTCTTACATTCATTATCTGTAAGAGTTGAAGATGGAGAGAGTCAGTTGGTTTTTACCACCATTTGTGAGTTTATTTACAATTTTTTTATCTGCGAGGAGTGCCGACAACACTTTTACGAGATGTGCTCAAGGTAAAACTGATCATAGTATCTATTATCATTGAATTTCTCTAAACTCCCTTCTAATACATTTTATAATTTGTTCACTGCCAGTGTTTCTGCCCCATTCAGTAAGACCCGGGATTTTGTCCTGTGGTTGTGGAGCACACATAACACTGTCAACGAGAGGCTGATGAAAGAAGAGACGTCTCTGCAAACTGGAGACCCGAAATTTCCCAAGATGATATGGCCACCAAAGAAGCTGTGCCCATCTTGTTATCTCTCCCCAAGCAGGAAAAACAATGGCACCATTCAAATTAATTGGAACAAAAATGAGGTATACAAGTTTTTAGTTGGTTATTACGGGACTACACTTGTGTCTTCATTCAAGGACGAGGCATTTTTGGATGGCGATGAAAGTGTAACTTTGGCTGAAGATTCTGTGACCTCAACAAATGTTATTGCAGTACCTGTTGGGGCTGCATTGGGCATTGCTGTTGCTAGCTGTGCCTTTGGAGCTCTTGCCTGCGTTTGGCGATCACAGCAGAAGAATCGGAAGTACTTCCATGCACACTCTCTAAAGAACATATGATTATTAGACAGAGCAATTGTCATATTTATCGGCATTTAAAAGAAAAAAAAAAAAAGTAGGATAGAACAATTAGTGAGAGAAGCAGGCTCTTGCGAAACGTTGATCTTTACCTTTTAACCTTTTCCCTCAACATTTCAGGCCGAGGAGAAGCTGGAGCTGAGGTATTTGAAGACTGAAATCATCAGGCCATTAATTACGGCGCATATCTTGGTCCACAAGGCTCGTATATACAATTAATGAGTATGGCAGCTCGAATTGCCTCAGCTCCTCGTATGTATGCATTTTATCATATATATGTATTTTTCTACTCAAGCCTCAGCATCGGATATGTACTTGTACAGATTGATAGATTGATCTCATAATCCAAATTTTCAGAAAATAGTATCTCAAGTTTCATTGTTATCTTATACTTTGATCTAAAGGAATCCAAGGAGTTTTGGTTTGTTAATTCTCTATTATGTTACTCTTTAACTGTTTCTTGTGTTTACCTTTAAGCCAAAGGCCTCTCCAATTTAGCATTTTAATCTTGCATTTATTCAAAATTTTGGTGTATTATCCCAAAAATAACACAAGTATTTTTGAACTGAATTGTTGATATCTGAACAGAAGTTGCAGTAATAGAAAATTGAATCCCATTTCTAAGTCCTATATGTAAACTATTTTGGTAGAAGATGAAGTATACCACCGTATCGTGCAATGTTCTGAAGTCTAATGCAACATCATCTACGCTATTGCTTTAGAATTTATGCACGATATTGCTGAAATCTTCAGTAATGATGCAAATTCTGAACAATGCCTACGGAGTATTAACAAAGCCATTAACAGCAAGGTATGTAAAGATCAGTTTCTTATATCCTTGAACACTTGTTAAATAATTTCATAAACATAATATATTCTTTTATAAACAGATATGCTTTTGGCTTTATAAGTCTTTAGATGTGATGCATGATCAACACAAGCCCATCTAATAACATGAGAAATAATGATAATCAAGCTTGTAGTCTTATCATTTGAAAGATCATGCACCCAAGCAAGGATTGCCTAATGAAGTTGATTGAAGAAGATGCAGGGTTGTGCATGCTTCATCATCATAAATGCAGCATCCCCATTCTGTGCTGGCGTTTATCTGTACAATCACTTACACTGTTCATCTTGTTCATAAATGGGCAAGCAGGCCAAGCAGTGGTGTTAATCTGAAGGCCTGTGGCAAATTCACTGAATTTTACTGTACTTGGCTTGATCTGGTAAGATTGGAAGCAGCTTATTCCACACGAATAAGATGTGGTGGTTGAGGCTGCAGATGCATTTGTTCTTCATCTTCTTCAGATGCAGCAAGGGATAGGTCTCGAAGCTCCTATAATTCAGCAAGAAATTGAGAAAATACTAAAGTTTGGAGTACTCTAGCTATGGTGTGATGAACAAAAGCACAGTTTGGCGAATTACCTGTTGGTGGCGACGACGTTGAATGGCAGCCACTGCCTTCACGGCTATATATATGGGCAGCAGAATCCCAGCGGTTCTCAACAGAAGCAACTAAATGGTAAAGTTTGGATTTTAGAAAATAAGTAAGAAAAAGTTGCTATTGTCCCTACTAAAGTTATCCATCCTTACCATGAACAGTGCAAGTGAGTACTCTTCGGATCCGCTGACCATGAGTGGCAGAGTGTGTCGTAGAACAAGGAGAACCATGAACTGAAAATTAACACAGTTCAGGCATTTAGGGATTTCCTTGGAGACGGGGTCCATCTGTACTCTATATGTTTCGTTTTTAAAAACTTTCAATGCATAAGTATGAGAGAGAGAGAGTACAATTATAGCAACTGCTCGGCAGCACATAAGGCTCCTTGTAGTTGAAACAGAATAATCATCATAGCCAGGATCTAGGAAATTGCGGTCTGTTGCAACCATTGCTATAAATCGCGGGTTATGAAGATCCCTTCTAGTGATCTCCCAATTGCCCCTGACGAAAAATTCATCATATGAGCATACGGTAATGTTTTAGTAAAAAGAACTGAAAGAAATACATAATTCTGAACATACCTGAAATTCATTGGAATGCCCCCACACCGAAATAATTGAGGAGGTGCAGTGTAACCTGGCTTGAATTGCTGTACATACAATACTAAAAATCATTACAGAATGTTGATGTTTAACAGGAGCCTACTTTGGCTAACGAAAAAATTAAGTCTAAAAATAAACCAGAATGCAATGTGAAGAATAGCGAAAATATGAGTTTCTACTCCTGCAACACACATCTTGCGGTGTATTTCATAAAAATTAGAATCCTTAATATATAGGAAGCCCGTTCTTTTCACCTACAGATAAGAGTGTTTTTCAAGCTTTGACGATTACTTAAAGAGATGTCAAACTTATCATAAGATTCCCTTCATCAAAATCTGTGGTAATTACTTCTTTTCATACATCATCTGGTTTATCTAGTATATCATGCACTTCAGAAAGATGATACACACAAACTAACAATTTACATGGTCAGTCATAGATCATACATTAAACCAATGAAAACTTCAGAGGGCTCCTTAGAACAGTCAGAAATTTTAATCCTCATTAGCTGTAAACCTTAACCTTGAACAAAGGAAAATATCTGGTGCCTTGAACATCAGTGAAATAAAATCTTAAAAAGTTCAATTTAGTTTCCGTCTTTTACTTTACCCTCCCGTCTCTTTTCTTGCAAAAATTATTCTGGAACATATATCATTTAGTAAAACACCTCCTTGAATACTTCTCTCATTTAATTATAAACCAAAAGTTCCTTTCTTACTATTGTAGGACAAGGCTTTTATCCATATTTTTCCTCAATTTTTTTTTCTAGCAAAAAAATCTTACTTCTATTTATTTATTTTTCATGTATTGGTCCAAATTCAAGTGCATGAGGTTACTGGCCACCTTGAGGTCATTAAAGTAGGTTGTCCCATGTCTCCAAAACTTGAAACATAAAGGATGTACCTACCCAGTACCTTGAAATATCTAAACTAATTTTACATCACAAAAAAAAAAAAGAAAAAAAAATACACAATATAAGCAGAGTAAATTCCTCACCTGGCGGCAAATCTCACACATGGTGTCTCCCTTCTCGTTACACCACTTTTGAACGCATCTCCGATGAGCATACTGTAACAATAAAGAACCAGATCTCTCAAAGTGAGTTAATTAAACATGACTCAAATGGAGATTACTAAACACAATAAAGATGAACTAGAAAACAAAACAAAGTCAAATAGAAAGAAAAAATATATAATTAATACATTCTCTTCTTTGATTTATCGTCTAAATCCAATTGACGTAGAGGTAATAAACCAGGAACCAAATAGAATTACTCAATTACAACATTTTAGATCATGTATTTTGCTGGATACTACATTAATCCAAATAAATAACAAAAAGAAAAGCGATGCCTAAATTCTCTCTAGTTTTATCCAAGAAAAGAAACAGAAAGGAGGAGCTTCAAGTAGAAACTGTTCTTTATTGAAAATTTCCTTGCATATACGCTACCAAACCTTTCTTTCTGTTTTTAAATTGTTTTAATAAGAAGTCTTTATCATACCCCTAATTCTCTTCTCCATTAATACACCATGTAATCTTCATTAATACCCTTTAATTCTAATCTATATACATTAGAAAATTGCGAGGCAATTCTAGCTTATCTACAAATTTCTGTTTTAATATGAATGAAACCGATACTTGGATCAAAATAGAGTTGAATAACTTTTTTTTTTTTGTGGATAAGTAATAACTTATGGTGTTTGATTCCAAGTGTGATGTGTATAGGGTTATGCTCTAAAACCAAACGGACCTTCAAGCTGCCACAGCAAGAGCAAGGCGTCTCCATGTTTGAATCTTCGTCCTCATCGTGGCAGATTCGACACTCCACCAATTTCCTCGGAGACATGTCGTTATCTATATCCATCTTATGAGAGAAGAATTCGGTTTTTATGTCTTGAACTGCCAAAGGTGTGGCTTGCAGGGACCGGTTTCTGCTCTCAATTGCAGCTTCCAGTGTGGACTCCGTTAGCAACCGATCAACCAACAACACGAAATGATCCCCCATCTCAAATAACACAAAAAAAAGGATCAACTCCTTAATAAAAACACACAAAATATATTCAAGCCCAAAAACCTTAAATCAACTTCTCTTCCACCAGAAAACCTGGAAAGAAGACTACAGGAGACTGGGCAAAATCCTAGTACAGTAACACAAAGATGAGGAAATAAAAAACCATTGAAATGAAAAGGAAAACATCCCAAGAAAGAAGATAGTACCTCTTTTCCAAGAAAAACCAGTTATGGATCTGAAGTAAAACCAAAAGTTAGAAATCAGAATGAAGAGTCAAAAAGAAGAAAACACTCATAAAGGCAAAGGATGGATGCCCGAAAGAAAAGAAGATACCTTTACCAGAGAAAATATAAAACAATAATTAAACTGGATCAGAGCATTAAAAGCCTAAATACAAAAAAGATAGAGGAAGTACAAAACATCAAAAATCCAATAAAGCAGGGGTATTTCACCTTTCGAAGGCACCGTTCAACCTGCACCCAAAAGCACAACTCAACCATAAAAATAAAATAAAAAATCCAAAAGGTAAAACAAAAATTCAAACAAAGGAATGCAACTTTATTAACTAGAACAAAAAAAAAATTAAAAATAAATAAATAAAATAGATTGAATTACTCCAAATGGGCAAAAGCCAACAAACTAATACCAATTAGATAAGAAAATGAGAGAAATCCGGATTAAGAAACTAAGCAAAAACCACATTAAACCAAGAAAATAGCCACAACTGGAAACAAGGACTTACAAGAAACCCAAATTAAAGGAGGAAAAAATGAAAAAAATAGAAGAAATGAGAGAGACCCAATTGAAGAAACACATCCAAGAACACAAAAAAAACATAGAATAACAAAAAAAAAGTACCTAGAACTGGAAACCAAAGGAGAAGAATATGGTCTTCAATAAGAAGAAATTAAATGGAAGAAAACAAAAAAAAAGGGTAGTTCAGGAACAGGAGTACAAGCCCTGGTAGAAAGTAAAATAAATTCAGAACCACAAGCCGAAGAAGTATATAAGAAAAGAAAAAAACCTAATAACCGAGTACCCAAAACGTAAAACAAAGAGAAAAAGCAAACTCACATGGAGAAAAAATTACAAGTAAACCTTAATCAATCCACGAAATACATGAAGAGCAAAACATCAATGCAAGCATAGATCATTAAATGAAAGAAGAAAGCAAAAACTTACAAGCACGGGATCGGATTTCTTCAAGGGAAGAAAGCTCCCTCTCTTTCTCTTCTAAAGTTCTCTCTCTCCCTCTCTCTCTTTCTGGGTTTCTTCGAAATCTCTGTTTTGGGACGAAGCAAGAGATTGAGTGTCGTCGCTATCTCTACTACTCCTCAACACAAGCCATCATCATCATTCAAAATCTATACGTATATAACTATATAAACAATTCCATTTTATATTTGTAGAGATTCCAAAACAAAATAAAACCTTCTTTCTTTCTTCTTTTTTTCTCTTTCTTCTCGCAGAGAGATTCTAACGGCAAATACACGAAGGCCACGATGCCCTTCACTTTCACCGGTTTTGCCGTTAAAGCCCCCGCGCTTTGGCCACCCACTACTCGCGCGATATTTTCATCGCTCTTCAAAATATCGTTGTTATATCGTGAGAAATGGGTATTTGTATTTTATTTGGAGTGGTAAAATATAAACGGGGCAATACGTCGTAGCTAGGAAGATATAGCATGTCCATACTCGGCTCAATTCAGAAAACAGACAATGCCCCGTTTGGTAGAGTATTTCTCAAGTGTGTTTAGAGTAAAAATATTTTTAAACGTATTTTATAACACCTACTTTTACTTAAATTGTAGTGAAAAAAAATAATTTTTAACTTTTAAAAGAAACTGATAGAGACCAATTTTTTTTTAAATATTTTTAATAGAAGCATTTTTTAAAAAAGCTCTTCCAAGCATGGGTTATAACTCGTGGTCTATTTATACCTATAGGTGTGTTTAAGAAAATTTTCTCATAGATGTTTGTTTGAACATAAAAAAAATTTGTCATAGTTGGTTATTAATTAGTTATTCAGTTATATAATTGTAACTTTTTCAAATTAGTGTATAAAATTTTTTCATGAAAAAATTTTATTTTCTCACCCCCTTAAAAAAATTATAATGAAAAAATGGTGAACCCGAGAAAAAAAATCTCATTTTCTCAGCTATCAAACACACACCGTATGTTTTATTTTGTCTATTTGTACGTTATCATTTTTATATGCAAGAGTATAATTTTTTGAAATATAATGCTGAATCAAATAATTTTTACAATGAAAAACAAAAAGATTTTATTATGCAAAATTCTAATATAATACTTTATAATATGGTAAAGGAAATGAAAAAGAAAATCCAATAAATTAGGGCATTTATATAAGCATATACATATATAAAGAAAAATACTAATTTAATTATAAATTTTACAACTATACGTGCAACTACACGTATATATTCGTTGGATATTAATATTTTATATATCTCAAAGTGTGTAATAAAAGATATAATAGTTATATGTGTAGTTACACATGTAACTACAAAAAATTACAATTAAATTAAAATTTTCCTTATATATATAGTTCTAGTTTTATCCTAAATTGAGTACTTGATTTTTCAACTCTTTGTCTGGACCTAATCCAGTTTAAAAAACGGACATAAATTATTAATCTCTACTCAGTCTAATATCTTTTTTAAATTGTTATTTAAAAACAAGCTAGACAAAATCGAACAAGGAGTCAGCACAATTTTTTTCCATTCCTGAACTATCAAAGAAAATGTTAATCTAACTGCAAAAAGTAGCAATTACAAATTCTTACTCATTAGATGTGTGTAATAAATGATCTAATGAAACATTAACAAGTAATTGCATTGTAGTTATAACTTCTTCTTTTTTTTTGGTTATTAGTTTTTTGGCATTCAGGAGGTGTCTTGTTTTTCTTTGGATAAGATTAATCTTTTCAGACTCGGACATTACATAGGCATTTGGACTGGCCCTCCCATCAAGGGTGTATAAATAGAAGCACGCTTAGGCTCGAACTCAAGACATGAACTTCAACCTCACTTATATTCAGTTCTTCAGTCAACTAAGTTAGCACCCATTAATTTATAATTTTTTACAATTAAATTAGTATTTTCGTTCGCGTAACTTAAGCAGTTCTATCTATGAATGGATATTTGATTGTTTATTTTTAGGATTTTAATAAGTGGCCCCATCTTTTCTAAGAAAATCAGGTTCGTTGAACTGTTTGACACTAGCTTTGACCTGATTGAGAATCTTGATTTTTTTTTTTTTTTAATTGAGATTATTGGTTAATAGAAAGTGATTGTGATGGATGAAGAGAAGGGTGGTTTTGGTCCCACTCTGTACATCTCTTAAATGCTTTTGATGGCAGGGACCTTAAACAAATGGTCCAACCATGCAATAGGCACGTGCCACGGTGTCAGTTATTATACTAGTTACATTGATATATCAATATACACTAGATGGAGATGTGCAGCGCATAGAGTAAGATGGGAGTGTATATTCTTTTTTGGTTTTAAATATTTATATATACTAGTAAATATAAATTGTAAGTTTTTAATTTAAAATTTTATATTATAAATAGTATATATTAGATTAATTTATTTCTATCAATTTTGATCATTATAAACAATTATTTAATAATTACCATTAATGACTAATCTATAGAAAATTAATTACATCGTATTTTAAATTAAACTGAATTTGAGTTCCTATAAAACAAATTACTGATTGACTTTAACTATTTGAAATAATATATTAATAACATTAGGTAATAAATATAAATTAAGCTATTATCAGTCATTGAGCTGCACTACCAATAAACCTAATATAATTAATTGATCAAATGTCAGTTCAAAAGATATATATTTGTGTATATAAGTACGCATTTGGCGGCTTGCTTTCTTCTGGATTTGGACGGTCACCAAACAAAGACCTCTTCGCGACTTGTCAACTTTATCTCAATTTGCTCAGACCCTCCGAGAGTTTGGTTCACATGGAACTCCCTCCGTAATTAATTTTGCATGTGAAAAAATAATAATAATAATAACAAAATAATTCATTCAAGTGAAATAATATTGTTCTTAATTTAATTACTGTCTAAGTTCATTTTTTTACTTCAAAAGGCTTGATAATATCTTAACTTATAAGTACAAGTAAAATTAAGATTAGATTAATTTTATATTTTTAAAATTTTAAATATAAAAAAATATTTTTAAAGTCGTAAATCAAACGTAAACCTAAGAGTTAGCTGCACTCCAAACGCCAATCTCTCCTATAAATACCCATGTACAGTGATCTCTAGAGATAGGCATGTCCTGAACAATTAAGTATTTTTAGTTAGCACCAACTAAGTTTACAATCATTAAAGCACCACAGAAATTACCAAAAATAGAAAAAGAAAAAAAAAATGAATTAATGGATGTAATATCAGTAGTGAAAAGTGAGGCCCACAATATTTCACCATCACACGTGGAAGTTGCTGATGCAAAATAGACATATAGAAAGAGATCGAAGTGATTTCTAATGTCAAGGAGCGGTCCAATGGCTACATCTATCTATCTATCTATGGGAGAAGCACCATTTTTTGATATTATAAACATGTTTTGGGTCTTTATCATTGTGAACAGTGCTGACTAATGTTCATGCATGGTGCTTGTCAAAATTAGAAGAAGTTAAGCAATTATATTGACTCAGCTGCTTTAAATAATGGCTTCTGCTGTGTGTTGGCCTGTTGGGTTTGGTCACCTGTCCCAATATCACTACAAATTCACTCATTTTGGCAGCTTAAGATTGGTCATCAAATTCCTTATATCTTCTCAATGTCAACTTCCATGCTTCTTGTTGGGAAATATATATGCTAACTTGATATAATTAAGTTTCTTTGACAATTATAGGTTCTTGGTCAAGTAGTAACCTAATGTCATACCAGAGCTTTTATTATGATAATAACTTTTTTATTGAGATTCTTTTACATTAAAATAATAGTCTTGCATTAGATATGGACAAGTTCACCGCATAGCATATAAGTTATTAATTCATCCTCATTAGTAGTAAAGTCTTTTAAAGCAAAACCTTATCTCAGTCCTAAAAGTTAAGTTAAAATCAACATCGATATATATACTAGTTGAAATCCAGGTCTATCCAACAAGTATTGGTATCGAGCCCCTTGATATGTCAAGGTGAAGTACATGCAGATGCTCATCAATCTGTCTTTGAAATGATAATAACAGTTAATCTAACATGAATTGTGCAAATGGTGACTGTAAAAATAATATTTTCATATCAGATATGAGAAACTTTATTATATGAAATACAAGCTACGATCTCACACCTTCATTAGTGTCAGAATTATAATTTCGCATAGGGCTTTTCTTAAAACATTATTATTTGTGTACTTGAGGTGAAATTAACAATAATACATCTAAAAGTTGCTGTGAAATATTAATGTGTACACGCAATAAACACTTTAAGCTGAAAGTGAATTAATTAGAAAGGGACTTGAAGATTAGTTGTACACTTTTCTTCTTTAGTGACTCTTAACTTGCAAATCTAATTAAAAAAAAGTGAGTAATTAAAGAAGTTTTGTGGTGAGGCCATGGATAGTGATTGATAAAGCAGTGTTGCGTGTGGACACTTATAATAAACATATATTTGGGTGATTATATAGAGAAGTAATTTCTTAATTATCTTCTCCTTGTATATTTACTAGATGAAGAAAGAGGTGACCAAAGCCAATCCGAGCTGAACACCTTCCTTTGTATTAATTGATTTGGTAGGCAACCATACCAAAATTATGGATGAATCATCTTAGCTCATTGATGACTTCATCCATGATTTCTTTTTCTTTTTCTTTTTCCCACCACAAAAGACAAGTTTAATATGAAAAAACCAATACCAAATAAATAGAGTCTTGAACAATATAAATATGAATCTATATCAGCTAAACAACTAGAGTTTGAGACTGGGAAATGGGTTCAATTAATTATTAGCATTATAGAAACATAAGCAATAGTTTTATGATTAGAAAAATGTTTTATAAATATTGGGTGTCAATGTCATTTCTTGACACTGGCACTCAATTCCTTTTAATATTTTGGGAATGAACGTGTATTGCATAACATCTCCAAATAAACACGTATCTCCAAAACATTCAAGAGAAATTGAATGTCAGTGTCAGAAAATGACGTTAACACCCAACGTACATGTAGCATTACTATTAAGATTTTTTTTTTGAGAGTAAACAAACATATGTATTAATAATAAATGAAACATGATACAAGTCAAACAAAGCACCATTGGTACTCGAATAGCAAACACAATAGTAGAACAAAAGCACAACAGCACCGCTCTTCACCAACCAAAATAGCTTACAACAAACATTCTCCACATTTTCTTACCCAATCATTAATAGAATAATCTTTATTAATTCTAAAAGCTAATAACCAAGAACTAGCCATAAGAACAACATCGTTCCAAACCTCCTCCGTAGTCTTAGCCACACCATCGAAAATGCGGTGATTACGTTCTAACCAAATCATCCACAATGTTGCAAGGTTGGCTGACCTCGTTACATTGACTTGGCTGCCCTTAAGACGACGAGTCACCAACAAGCATTCTTCACTTGAGTTATAATAATTACTAAGATGTTTTATGATTAACAAATTAGATCCTTTTCTGCTTTTACTAAGATGTTTTAAGCTAAATTAGTCAAAGAACAAAACTAATTGAATTGGGTCTAGCTAATAAACTAGCCCTTTATGTTTATGATGGCCTTATACTACATTAACTGAGAGTGGGTCCAATGATGATTAAAGATCTGAGAAGAATATTCAACCATTCAATGTGGTTGAACAACCTTCTCTACTTCCATGATGGAAGCATGAGATCACGTCCATTAATTGATGTGATTCCACAAATTAATTAAGATCTTCTCTCTAATACAAATACTTTTAGAAAATAAATGACAAAACATTCCTACTAAGACAGGTACTTGCATGACACACGACATGTATATAATTCAGCCGCTGGGCTAATTCTTTAACTTATTTCCGTTTTGAGGGTTTGGTTTATGGTGACCTAAACAATATTTGCTTTGACTCATTTCTATAGTCTAAAAAATACAAGAATCGCTCTCCAAAAAAAAAAAAGTTCTAGAGTTGGTAATATTAGCCAAGCAATTTCCAAGACAGTTGATGGGTCAAGATCGAAAAATAATATTTGAGACCATTTTGGAGATAAAGCTTGAAGTGGACGTTTGGATCATTGGGTCATCTTCCTTCTTATAGTCACTAAGTCAATTATGCTTTGGCCGGTTTGGAGGGAGCTTTTTGAGAAAAGCCGTCTCTCTTCGTTTCTTCTAAAAGTTGAAAATTCATTATAATTTAGCTAGAAGCAAGTGTTTGTCAAATACCTCAAAAGCACTTTAAAAAAATTCTTTACTTATTTATCAATATAAATAATTAAAATAACTATAGGCTCATTCACATTTTGTCGTTTTTATCCATTAAAGTTTCTTGGATGAGACTCATATTTTTTTAGTACACTTTTTTGCATTAGATTAAGTAATCAATATACAACTTAACTGTTTAATACAATAATCATCATGCTCAATGAATGCAAAACCTGCAACATTGGCAATAATACCCCAATCTGCTGGGGTTACACCCATTGCTTTATTATTTGATGACTCCTGCATTGCAAGTTTGAGGTTTACATCCATTATTCAATGATTTGATGCATGTATTTCAAGATTTGAGATAAGGGATTTTCAAACCTTATCACTTGTGAAATGAGCAACCCAAACTGTTGCATTATATTCGCTATCATAAAAGCAAGTTTCTATGTTGATTGACATGATAATGGAATGGATTGATCAATCATCTTAAGACTAGTATTTTCCTTATCTTGTTCCTTCTCTACGCATTAGAACACTTCAGATTGTTATTTCAACATTCTGATTTAAACAAAACAAGTGGAAACAACACTGTTATTTCCCAAAACCTGCCATTGATTTACTTTCTGTGATGGTGGAATTTACTACAAAATTACATGAGAAGAATGAACAAAAATAGATTTGAAATGGCTTTTACCCTCCAAAACCACAAAATGGTGCTTTGCCCCATCTGGGTTTTAACCTGCTGAGGGAGGTAAGAAAAAAAAAAATAACAGTGCTACAACCTGCTTTTGACCTATAGCTACTTCGAAGTATGAGATTTATACAATTCCACCTGATGAGGATGTATTATTGCTATTGCTATTGCTGTATCTGTTGTCTTCTTCGCTCTTCATGCTGCTTCTGCCCAGAGATTTTGGCGCAAACACCTCCTCCCTTCGGGGGCGGTTTGCATATAGAATCCAGATGACAAGGCAGAGCATTACTCCCACAGAGATGAGCCCCAAACCTGCGACTACAATCTGGAGGTAATGCTCGAGAGGAGGGCAGTAGTGTGAAGTGATGGTACTGAATGTTTCTCGGACAAAATCACAATTCTGAAGGCTTAGTAGAGGCTCGGTATAGTGGTTTAGGGCGTAGCTTACATTCACAGCAGCCACTAATTGTGCGTACATGTCTGGAGTTATTCTTCCCACTGTGATACATATGCCTGATGGAGATACCATGCAAGTGTAGTTCTGCCATACCTGAAAGTTTTGTAAAGCAGGAGTAGAATTAATTTTCAGAGAACGGAAATATAGAATGAAATGAAACTGTAAAGTAAAAGACTCAAATTCATTTTAAAAGCACATAAAAAATCGTTCTCATCCAAAAAAGAATATATGTAAATTTATTATATATGATACAGCACTAGTTCAAAGTAATTCTTGCAGAAGAGCGTCATTTAGTCGCATAATAGGAGTCAACTTGGCTTCGACAAATAAAATAGCACAGGTGCTCACACATTGAAACACAACTTCAAGACCAGCCCATAAAGAAAAGGGGTAGTATTATCATAGTTTTCAAAATACCACATGTTGCACCTCCAGAGCTTTTGATTTGATCCACTTTATTAGATAGAGGCCTCTTTTGGGTCTACATTAAAATCAGATTGAATATCGCAATCTTATAGTAATGATGCAAAATGTCATTGGATTGACAATTTAGCTGCTGCAAATGTATTTAAGAAAATCTTTCCAAATTTTAAGAATGGTTATTGGTAAGAAAAAGTTGTTATAAACGCACCATTGAAGCATTTGCAAATGACACCTCTTGAGGCCCACAAGGACGATCATGTAGCTGAGAATCAAATGGTGAACAGAGAGGCAGCATCATAGGCCCAGTTTGGTTGTAGTAGTAAGGGGTGGCCTGAGGAGGTGGATTGGTGTTTGCAAAGGTGTATATCACTGTGTTGATAACATTCACAAGCTGATTTATAACTTCTTTACTCTGGATAAGGGTTTTGTTTGTGGTTCTCTGATCCACACATGGAAGGATGCTGCTCAAGGCTGTCTCTGCATGAGGATTATCGACCCACTCTCCCATGGCCACGCGTGTGTCAGAAATTGTACTGGGAAACACAAAAAGATTCATTCTTTGGTTAGGAATATAAGAAGTGGAATTCTATATGCATAAAGTGGAAGGACAAAATAATAAATAGATAGTAACTACACGTAAATAATCCAATGGTGAATCTATCAGTTTGTTTAACAAACTGAGCTTACCTTGGAATAAAAAGCTCTGAATTGTCAAAATCTTTTCTTACTTTGCTTACGTTTTAACTCTTTTACTGATCCTAGTTTTGGAAGTGTGGGCTTCATTACAGTTAGAGCTAAAACATATGAAATGATAAACTATATCTGCAGCATGGTATATAACTGGCACTCACTTTAGAATGGATTGGAATTGGTGTAAACAATCTTCCCTCATTCTATGAAATTTTAATCCAATTTTCTTTTTTTTTCCCTGAATCCTGATATATGTATGATAACTATTTTTTTTGTTTGAAAATTCATGTAGGAAAAGCAGATTCTTGGTGCCTTACAGGACTACTCAAGCATGGCGCTTCTTCTTCTTTTTTCTTTTTTTGGTTACTCGAGCATGGCATTTCACATCTTTACATACGAAAACCATAATTAAATTAACTAAATAAAGAGGAGGGATCTTATTAAATTAAAATAGCTAATACACCATGAAGACTTGTCCCAGTAAAATGAGTGGTAACATGGAAAACATTAGGTAAGGAGATGTGTCAGTTCACTTAATCTGTCTCTAGTTCAAAGGAGATTCAAGAATAGCAAGAAGTAACCATAAATTAAGCCCCATTAAGATAGACACAAGTTCCTAGCAGTCTATGAACTACTTGTACATGTAAAATTGTGGACGTACTCGTGCATCAAACGATCAAGATACAGTTGAGAACACATGAACTTCATCACTACATTTTAATAAATATTATAACTAAATTGCATCACCAGAGTTAAATAAGCTTACTTGTTAAAGATCAAAAAAACTCCACAAAGAATGAAAGTGATTGCCACAAGCAGCCATCCACTCAAGATAAATCTGCAACAATATTATGATAAGAAAAATCAATCACACAAACAAAGACATCCAGCAATTAACTAAGAAACCTATCTTCTAAAAGTGAAGTTGACCATTCGAAGTAAGAACTTACATGTAAATTGCATGGCGGTGCCCAAGGACGGAAAGCACTGGCAAAATATATAAATTAGTTAGGCAAATACTAAAGTAAGAAGATGAAGAAATAAAGCCAAGATAGAAAGTAAAGGGACACTAGAACTTTGTGGTCGGACGTGAGTTACTTACAAAGACCAAGAAGTGATACAAGAAGCATAACTGCTGCCACCACTATTAAGATTGATCGCCTGCAGAATGATATTAAAAGAAAAAGGCTTTAGCTTGGGATGTTGGATGGAGTATTTAATTAAATAAGATTAAGGATACAAACTCATACACAGCATTTAAGACTTTTATTATCTTGTGAGAATTCTCGCTAGTTTTCTCTGTCAGAGTATCAGCTGCAGTGTTTAAATCCACATTTAACTTGTCAATTTCGTCTTTGATATTTGATGGAAGGAAAACCTGGTCAATATTTATATTCTTGGCCAGAGAAAGATATCCAGTCACATTTCTAAGAGTCTGCACAGTGTAGTCTGATTGATTCACAACATATTTCAAAGTATCCAACACTTCTCCATGAAATCTGTTCTGACCCACAGAGAGAAGAACACATCCAACCCTGGTGAACAGAAGCGCAACAAAGTGTGAGAAGATTACTACTGAAGGATAAATTGGTTAACTAAGAAGCAGAAAAAAGCCCAACAGCTAAGACAAGTATACAGAAAGCACACAGAATTCATAAATAGCCATAAAAAAACCAATAAGTAGGACTATAAATTATTTTATAGGATATTAAGAATGCTTAGCCAAATGAAGGGCTAATAATAGAAGAAAAGTCCAAACTATCTAATGCCACAAGCAGCTGTGTATAGGTCACCAAATATATCTGAATAACCAAATCATTTATGGATCCAAATTCTATGTTCCACATCCACTGGCATTACATATCTTTCAGGTCATAATTCTCCAATTCAGGGATAATGAGATGGTGAACATTGAGAAATATCACAATAATAATAGTAAAACCTACTGTAAAGCCTTTTTATGTTGAAGTAATAGTTTCAATTCAAAATATGTAATATGCAGGATGAAACAGTGAGCAAGTTTGCTTTGCATGCACTTTGCAGTAGTGAAATCAACTAAAAAAAAATGACCCAGATGACTTATTTTTTACAGAAACTCCAAGTTGGATGCTGTAAATTGGTTGATCTACAGAATAATATATGTGCAACATTTGCAAGAACAGATCCTCCTGGTCAACGTCTTTTCTCTGATTACTGTATTCTTTAGTTCATGTACCAAATAGAAAGAAAAATATTACCAAGAAGAAATCTGAAATCAAACAAAATTGCTCCTGAAAGTTACCTTTAATGCAATAGAAAATATAGGAGAACATTCATCGACAGTCCAAAGAAATATCATGCCAAGACATTATAGTGAACAAGCATAAGAATTATAGCTTTTGGTAAAAAGAAAACAACACATAAAACTGAAGAAACAATATATATTTAGAAATTTTAAATAAAAGTTGCAATTGATGATAGTAAAAAGTTCAGAGTCTAGATCTGTACACTGCAGCACTAGTGAAGACAAGTAGCAATATAAGAGAAATCCGGAGTGAATATTTTGAACGAATATCTTGGATTCTTGTCCCCCATCTGCAGCAATGATGCAATGCAAGTGCCAGGCCAAACAAAACGAACCATAGCACGGCAAGAATGAAACAACCAGAACCTGTAAATCCAACAGACTGAAAAGATAGCAGTCAAAATACTGAAATTTTATTCTTCCTTTTATTTTCTTTTTTTATAACAGTAATTCGTGTCTTAAATAATGGCAGATCAACACTTTATAACTTCCAGAATCATTTAGATCTGAAACTAGATAACCCCTCACCCCACCCAAAGAAAAGAGAAAAAACAAGTAACAAAGATCTAAGGTGTATCAATTGAATCTGGCACCTAAAAATTTACCATGAAAAACTTAACCTAGTTTTCATTTCTTCATAGAATAAATTAAAACTGTTTTCCATGGTTTTGGAATAGTTATATCTGGATTGGTTAATTGACTAAATCATCAAGCACAATTACTTTAATGCTTTACACAAAAACAGGGTATCGGTGTAATGACACCGACGTACCATTTGCTAATTTCTTCTCCAACCCACCCACCCACCAAATTCTTATATTTGTCGACTCTGTTCTATTTGTAGAATTGCTTGTACAGCACCGAATATTTAAAAAAAAAAAAAGCAAATAGTATTATCAATTGCTAAAAACCCAGATAGACACATCTGCCGTATCAATGATAATTGATCTCCCAAAAAAGAGAACATCTCAGAAGAAGAAAAACAGACAATTTCAATTCTACATTTTCCATTCTACATTTGTCACCCAAGAACCTCTCCTCTGCAAAATGTTCACTTATTTCTTCAAAACAACAACTATATTCTCCATCAAGACTCTAAAAGACCGTCTAAAACCAATCAATCTAATAATAACCCACCAAGATAAAAAAAAAAAAAAAATCCCGTAACAGAGGTAACCGGCCAGCTATCACAAAGACCGTTAAGCGTCTGATCTTCTAATTTTATACACATTTTCGCGCCCCCGAAAAAACCCCCGGGAAAACTAGGTTTCCCGCGAAATCGACGACTGAAAAAAAAAAAAAGAAAGAAAGAAAGATCAAATCTTTGAAGCGTATCAAGAACTTACAGCCCAATAATGGTGATTAGTAATGTTCCAACCACCATAATACCGCTTGAACCCTCGCAGAACATCCGGTCTGTTCGTCCTCTTCGCCGCCAAAACAAGCGTACCATTCGAATTTCTCCCACCATCATAATCATCATTCCCCGGTGCTTCTGCAAATTGCAACAAACCAGTCGCCCACGCTCCCAAATGCTCATCACCTAAGCAACCAAAACCTAAATCATTAATCACACACACACACACACACACAATAAAAAGATCAAAGAAGGAAAAAATAAAAACACGAACCAACGACGATCTGGTGATGAGAGAATCCAGAGAATCCGCGAAAACCGGGAGAAGAAGCAGCTGAGATCGCGAATACAGAAGCGAACGAAAAGATGGAGATGAAGAACAAGTTGTTGTTGAGGAGAGAAAATCGCCGGCGGTGGTGACCACGACTCATTATTTCCGGTATGGCTCCGGAGATCCACCAATCTCATCACAAGATCACAAGATCAGAAGATCACAAGAAAAGCATTATCAATTAAAACAACAATTGATGAACATAAGAACGAGAAGAAGAAAAAGCCCCTAGGGTTTTAGTAACAGTGAGGTAAGAAGAGCATTGATTGACTTTTATAGCAGAGAAGAGATGGAGATGGGAAGTGAAGTGAAGGGGTCGTCACATGGGGAGAGGAGAAAAAAGGCGGGTGGTGTTACGTAGGAGACAGCGCTCACTGTGAAGAATAGAGAAATAAAAAGAAGAAAATAATAAATAAAAGTAATATTTTTATTTGTCGTGTTTTTGTGCTTTTTCGTTTTCGATGACCAGAGATCTCAGCATCCGTGTCAGACGTGTTTACCTGCTTCCCATCATGTTATTAACACGTGGTAGAGAGAATGTATTTTGGGACTAAAATTACGAATTAAACGTAATCTTAATTTTTTTAACATTAAATTGTAAAACCCTGAATATAATTATATTATTAAAATAATTATTTTGCTAATATATGAATAATTCTAAATATATTTACTAAAAATATTCACTTTATTTATACATAAAAATATATAAATATAAGAAGAGAAAAACTTTAGTTCACAATTACTTATACTACAATATAAGCTTAGCCCTTAATATATATTTTTTAAAGTTTAGCTTATCCTTAAATAATAAAAAATAATGACTCATGACGTGTCCTTATGGGCACGTAGTGGTTTAAGAAGGGTGCTGTTAACATCAGCTCATATACGGCCATTGAAAGCGAGACGTAGCAGTTTGAATTAGTTGTTCTAAGCTTTGTTTTCACATAAAAAAACAAGATAAAGGACAAATAAAGCGGATTTTAGAAGAATTTTTATTTATTTATTGGTTTTTTTTTTGCAGAAAACCGGTACGTAACGTAAAAAGCCCAGATTTGTGGCGCCGAATCTTGACCTCTTTTTCATTTTATTTTTATTTTAATCTTATCTTTATTATATTTATATATAAGATTAGATTGGAGCATTAATCTTGCTTTCTTTAGGGCCATACAGCTTTCATTGCAAGTGAGAATTGTTCTTCGACTTGGATTTGCATCTCTGTGCCACATTTTTTTTCTTTTGGGTCTATAATTGTCTTAGCCGATGAGGGTTGGCTCAAGCCGTTCAACTAAAAAATAATAATAACTGTAGGAAAAATTAAAAATTAAAAAACTATAGTATATCTTATTTTCACCAATTCAACTAAATTTATTTTAATAAAACATTTTTCTAACTGTATTTAGTCGAATGCATAAACATGTTTCCTCCACTCTACTAATCTAAATCAACATTTAATTACAAGTATTATATATATTTTTTAATTATCTGTAGTTTATGTTATTTAATTATAAGTGAGAAATTTGTGCATTAAATCGTCATTATGTTATTTTAGATCTTGCCGTTGGTCTAACCCTACTTGCATCAAAAATTTAAAAGTTTCGGTTAAAGTTTTATGCTCCAATTCCTTTGCATTATATTCATTTTTTTAATATGATATGTGTATATTTTTTTTGTAAGTTATCAATATAGGCTTTAAGTGTTGAATATGTACAAACTCAAACAGTAACCTTCCACTAAAAACGAAAGATCAATTCAGCTATAATGTGAATCTCTCTCCTCGTTATTAGGCGGTGAAGTAGGGAAGATACTGTAACTTGTTACACTAACAAGTTACAATCCAAGCCCACCCCAACAATAAGATCATTACAATCCAGTTCACAACAATCGTCCATGGTAACCTATCATACCAAACCCACTAAGCACAATTAATACAGTAATTAATCTTAAAATCTTCCTGACATGGAACCTATGGTTTTTTTAGAGTTGCATTAATTTGTTCTTACACTGCATTTCAATAGAAAATAGTGTGATGTGGTCTAACACCCTACCAGATTCCATGGCACATCATATGAGACTTGCATGGAAAGATAAAGAAAATATATATAGGTTTGCCTTTATAGCATGATATGATACCTTATTTATTTATGGAAGCAAGTTTTGATTGCATTAGTGCTTCAAAGATATGAAAATATATGCAATCAAATACATAGATAGATAAAAAGTCTGAACAACTTTAGAGCCACTCTGAGATAAAGTAGTTGAGAATCATTTCCAAGAAAGAAAAAGAAAAGCTTGAAGGGTCCCACAGTGTTTTGAGTGTTTGGAACAACCATGGTCACCTCTTTTGTAATTTTCAACAAGTATTGATACAGCCATGTTCCTGAATCTTATAAAAGGTGTTAAAGGAGATACATTTCATAATTCAAGGACACTGCATATATAAATAATTATTCTGATGCATACTAATGCAACACAAGTCAACCATTCTCAGAGGCTCAACCATTCTCAGAGGCTCAAGTCAGTATTACAGACAACTTGGAGCACTAGAATATAAAAAGAAAGATTTAATGAAATAGTATCTTAGCTATATAGCTCATCTAAATACTCTTAAATTATTAGAGAGAAGGAGAGAGATTTGGGTCTTATAGAATTAAATATTCTAAGAGAAAATAAAAAATGGAAAAAATGACATCACCAACATAAGAGGAAGAAATATAATGAAGGGCACGCATCCATTCGATTACCTCGAATTACATACATACTAAGTGATTCAAAGAGATCTAATGAACACACAGGGTGCACAAATGTCAGTGCTCTATAAGGAACTGCATAGATGCAAGAAGTTCTAAAACTACTACACAAGTAAGAGTCTTTAAACAATGATGGTAGAAAAATAGGTGGGCCATCGGTGGCAGCTCATTTAGTTCTCGATTAAGATACAATTTTCTAATTACAAAAATCTATTTATACTTAATTTTTAAGAATTTTACAAAAATTTAAAAAATTCCTGTTTTTAATAAATGATGAAAAATCTTTTTTCCATAATTTCCTTTCAAATTGTATTAATGGCATACACTCAAAAAAAAAAAGACCAAAAAGAAGGTTGCCACTGGTGCAAACTTGATCTAGAGAAGGAAAATATAATTAGAAATGCGTGTTTTGGGTATCCACAACCTCTAAAAGACTGATCAGGCAAAACAGAACGAGCATGCCTTTCCCAAGGACTTTTTACATAATTACCCTTAAAAAAAAAAAAAATTTTACAAATAACATTCTTTCAAAAATAATGTCACATTTGCCACATTTTACTATTCACTGCACAGTCAGCGAACCAAATATGCGTCACGTCGGCGCGGAGGTGGAAATTTTTTAAGTGAAAGGGAAGGCGTCTTTTCAAAAGACGCCTTCCCTTAAATTTTTTTAAAGGTGAAGGGAAGGCGTCTTTTGAAAAGACGCTTTCCCTTCACTATTTTTTTTTTAAAGCGAAGAGAAGGCGTCTTTTGAAAAAACGCCTTCTCTTCAAATTTTTTTTTTTTTTAAACTAAGGGAAGGCGCTTTAAATTTTTTTTTTACGTTCTTATAACACAACACGAAGAGGAAGAAGAAGAAAGACATAAAGAAGGAGAGTAGGTGAGTTTGAGAGAAGGCCCTGAAGGAGAATTGGTGCGGAGGTTGAAGGAGAGATCAGAAGGGTGTGAGGAAGAAGAAGCAGTGATGGTTGAGATGAAGGGTAGGTTTAATATGCTTATTGGGATTTTTAATCTAACCAGTAGGTTTTGGTTTTGCTTCTGTCGATGATGGTGGTGAGGATGGTTGTGGAATTCTTTGAGCTTGATGGATGCCTTCATCTCTGTTTGCGATGGAGAAATGAATTTAGATAGAGGGCTTGGAAGGAATTCCAGTGTTGCTCAAGGACAACATTGCCACCAAGCTTATTTACTCGAAAATTTTCATGGGCATCCATAGATGAAATGGAATTCGGAGCTATTAAAGGAGCAAGTGAAGTTTTTAAAAAATTAAAAATAAAATAAAATAAAGAACCTTACCTTAATCCACAATTCGACGTTTTTGGGCAAATTGGGTAGATTCCATTTGTGAATTGGTGTTGGGAGCTGATAAAATTCAACAAAAATAAAATATAATAATCATTCAATATTGCAACAAACAGAAACTGTAAGAAAAGAAAAAATCTCTTCTTCTTTTGTTTAAGATTTAGTGTTTTTGTTACTGATTAGATGCAACTTAATCAAAGAAATTAGTTGTTTTTTGTACTTGAAATGAAACCCTAGCTCAAACGAATCGTTGTTTGTTTGATTTTAAGAAGATATCAAAGGTCACGCGGTGTTTTTGCTTCTTCTGCAACTCTTCGATCTGTCACTCTCTCTAAAACCCTCGAAAACCCTCACGACTGAATACCTGTGAATCAGTAAAAGGAATAGCATTGGTTAATAAGAAGAAAAAAAATGAGAGAAATATTACGCTTCAAAAAAAAAACACTACGAAGGTAAGGCGTCTTTTCAAAAGACGCCTTACCTTCAAGTTTAAAAAAAAAAATTGTTTGAAGGGAATGCGTCTTTTGAAAAGACGCATTCCCTTCACGTTTAAAAAAAAAAATTGTGTGAAAGGAAGGCGTCTTTTGAAAAGACGCCTTCCCTGCACTTGTAAAAAAAAAAAATTTGAAGGGAAGGCGTTTTTTGAAAAGACGCCTTCCCTTCACTTAAAAAAAAAATGTCACTTCCGCGTCGACGTGGCGCTTGTTTGGCGTGCTGACTGTGCAATGAACAGTAAAGTATGGCAAATGAGTCATTATTTGTATGTGAATGGCATTTGTGAAATTTTTTTTTTTTTGAAGGGTAATCATGTATTTTTGCCCATTTCCCAAGGTAACAGGATTAGGTAATCTTTTATGGGTCCACAAGGTCAAAACCAAATACAATCTTGTCCCTGAAACTTAAAAAGCTAAAGTGATACCTTAAGGGGTTTAGACCCTTTTTCTGTTTGCATCTACTTATGAAATTGCCAAGATCATAAACCGAGAGCAACACAGATGGCCCTTAAGGGGTTGAGTCCTTAGGCCAGACCCACAGTTTCAGAAATCAGATATGCACGTATTAAGGGCACTGCTCAAACCTCACTGCTTACCTATCAAAATAAATAAATAAGAAGTTAAAAACGCAGGTGCCTTCAATTAGCAAAACCATAATGTCCTAAAAAGAGTATTAAATGGTTGAACAAGAGTTGTCATTACCATGAGAAGTGGCCCCCCTAACGCTCACTTTCAGTGACTGCAGAGAAATCACCATGAAGTCAAACCCAACTTGTGCTTAAGAAAATCTTTAAAGCATAAGCAGAACAATTTCTGAGAGGAAGCTTCATTGGTTAAGAGATCACAAAGAGAAAAGCATTGAAGGCGACATGGCTCATAGCTGTCACCTTAACCTTAGCAGCTACAGATACAAGCCATTAGGCCAACTTGTGATACAAATGAAAGGCTTGAAACAAGTGAGTCCCTACATGGGTATCAAAGGATACATCCTTCCTGCACCATAAAATGGCCCACCACACAGGCACACAGTGACAAAGAGAAACCAAGTCAAAGATAATCTGCTTTGCATCTTTGACTTTTGATGCTTACCCATTGTAAAGAAAACCAAAACCGATAAATACACAGGCAAACCACACATGCCAAAGCCCCTTTCCCCCCACCCCAACCCAAAAAGAAGCTTTACAAAGGCATATAGCGAATCAATCATAGAAATCCAAGTCCTAGATTCTATGTTCCGCAACTAATACAATGAACATAACCATGTTTCACAACAAGGTCAGACCATATAGTGATTCATTAAAAAAATTAGAAAAAAGGGGGCAGCACGGTCTCAAATGAAGAGAAATTGAAACTTTAATCTGTTTTCATTAATTTTTTTTTAAAGGGTGCGGAGGGAAGAAGAAGAAGCTATAATTCTCATGTTATGCCATCTAAAATTGTCAAATTCCCTACAAAAAGAATAACAATTACAAAATAAAGAAGTATACAGATATAAGTCTTTTCACTTCAATTAAAAACACCTAACCTGCAAAGGGTGCCCATTTCACAATTAAGCCAAAATAACCAAAGAAACAGACAACCCACTACAGCAACAGTAGTAGTAGAACCTCAATATCATCAAATTGCTTCTTCTTCTTTTTTCCCTCACTTCTTATATTAAATTAGAAGCACCCATTGAATTAAATGCTTGAGGGATGACATCAAATCAAAAAATAAAAATAAAAATATGACCATGATAATGGCTAAAACAAAAAATTTGCCCAAATTGACAAGGCAAATAAAAAGATTGATTAGTAGCTGAACCCAAAAAACCAGCTTTTAATCTTTTGGTTCATTAAAAAAAAGCTACCTCAACCTCGCTCCATCAACCTCATCACCACCCTTATTCATCACCGTCACTCCAAGCTCACCGGCAACAATAACAGTCGTCGCCATATCAAGAAACATCCCATGCTCCACAACCCCAGCAAGCCTCAAAATCGCATCACTCGCCGCCTTCAAATCCCCAATCTCCTTCTCAAAATACAAATCCACGATATAATTCGCGTTATCAGTAACAAAAGGCTCGCGATTTTCACCGCAAGTTCGTAGCTTCGCCACACAACCAAAATCCCTAAACAACATCTGCAATCTCTTCGCCGTAAACTTCCAACAAAACGGCACGATCTCCACCGGCATTGCGAGTCCACTCCCTCCCAAACACTTCACCAATTTCGTTTCGTCGACGATCACCACGAACTTCCGGCACGCTCCTTCCACCATTTTCTCCCGGAGCAGCGATCCGCCTCGGCCTTTCACGAGGTTCAGACACGGATCGACCTCGTCGGCGCCGTCGATCGCGAGATCGAGAACCGGATAATCGTCGAGATCGGCCAGCGGGATACCTAAAGAACTCGCTTGCTCGTGCGTCTTCTTCGACGTCGGAACACCGACGATGTTCTCCAGTTTCCCTTGCTTTAGAAGCTCGCCGATCCGGTCGACGGCGTAGGCCGCCGTCGAGCCCGTTCCTAACCCTAGAACCATCCCGGACTCGACGAACTCGACGGCTTTGTACGCCGCGATTCGTTTCAACTCGTCCTGAGTTAGAACCACCGGAGGAGACGTTATCGTCGAACTCGCCGGTAACATCGCCGGCTCCAACACGGGGCCGTTGGTGCAGATAAAGCGCGGGAATGCAATCGCCATTGAAGAGAGCTTAAAGAATTGAAGAAGTTATTGAAAAAGTTATTGAAATCTGATGAATTTTGTGAAAAGAAATGAGAAATTTATAGAGGGGAAAAGTGGGGAAGAAGGAGATTAGAACCGCTGCTTTATAGATTCGGGGATTGATTGCGAAAAGCGATTAGCTTTATCGCCATTGGCTGTTTTGAAGTTCTAGGGTTTCTTCTTTCAACGGCTGTGAAAATCTGAGGTTGGATGCAGAGAAACAACAGAGACATTTCGCGGACATGAATGGTTGAGGGCAGAGAGACGCCTCGACAAGGAAAAATGCTATCCGAAAACCTAATAAATAATATTTCGAAACAACAAAATTGTACTATTAAATTTATGAGTGGGTAATTGAATTTAATTTATCTAAATATTTTGTATAAAATAAAATAAAAAAAATTGAGAGAGGCATGTTTATATAGTGTACTTCACGTAATTATAGAGCTTAAGTAGTAGAGATACAAAATACTGTCTTACTCATGAATAGGATAAAGTAGAGTTCGACTCCATATAATTGAAAGACTTAGTTAAGTTTAGGTTTCGAATTCGATTCTAAGTGTGCTTCTATTTATCTATCATATTGAAAAAATCAGCCCAGATGCTTTTATAATATTCTAGTCTAAGATGATTAATCTCACTAAAAAAAATGAGAGCACATTCTGAGTACTGAAAAATTGGTAAAAAATAAATAAATAAAGACTTGAGTTGAGTTGTATCAAATTGAGAAAAAAAAATTATAATTAGAAGGTTATATGGAATAAAGCATTGTTGAATAAATGAGAAAAAAAAATGAAGACCTTTATAAGATTGATTTATTAAAATTCATGATAATGATAAAGAAAAAAAAACTTAAAATAATATGGATATAAATAATTAATAAAATATAATTATTTGTAATTTAAAAGGTGACTGAACCATAATTGGACTAAAGTGGAGGAAGCAAATTCTTATAAGGAATCTTGTAGTTGAAAAAAAAGTTTAGTTGGGTTAGTTGAATTATAATTAGAAGGCAAATAATATGAGAAAAATAAAAGTTGTTTGTGAGTTGTTAATATGATATTAGACATTGAAAATAATGGAATATGGTATATAGTAATGTAAATAATGTACAGTTCTTAATGATAATGTACAGTTCTTAATGAGAGGGGAAGTTTGAATTAAATTAAACTATATTAAAGCTGCTTTATTAGAGATATATTTATATATATATGAGAAAGGAATTTAAAGTGGGAAAGGGGACATAAGAAGGGAATAATGAAGAAGTGTAGTATAATAGAGGAGTGGCAAACAAGGCATGGAGCGTGCAATCCTTGCTATTCTCCGCATATTCTTAACTCCTAGTTTTCTATTTGTTTGATATATTATTAATCGTATAAACTTATGTCGTTATGTCTGATAGCTCCCTTTCCCATTCGACTACGAATTAAATATTGATTTTCTCAATCTATTGTGGTCCCGTCCTTTTGCTTTGTTCTAATTACATTCCACTCCTAATGAATGTGATTTGTCGTATTTTTATTAAGAAAACAACCAAGGCAACTTGGATGATATGTTGTATTTTACTTGAGCTGAAAATCAACTTCAGATTTTTTTTTTTTATTTTTTTTTTTTTTTGGGTAACCTTTCGGCCAGCTCGTGCATCGATAAATCTTTAGGACCAGCGTCACTAAGGGTAGAGAGTGATGTCCTTTTAATGATTGTTTAGGAGCCCTTTCACGTAACCATGATCACGTCTATAGCATCTAACAATGAGATTTGAAGTAATATTCTTAAAGATTATGAATACAAATTCTATCTACTTTGTCATTTTATTTGGTGGTATAAACTTGAGATTGATGAATACACATATTTCAAATAACTAAATGAAGGGAGCTCTTATTTTCACACGTAATTTCCTCTCTCCATCCATCTAATTCAACATTTAAAAATAATAAACTCCCCTAATCTTAGCTTATAAAAGGGACAAAACAACTTGGAAAATAAAGAGTTGTCCATGTGTTTCATTCTCTCCTCAACCCACCTTGTGTTTCTATCAAACTAATACACTCTCTCGTTTTCTCTTTTTATATCAAATCTTCTTACTGTAACTCTACTAGAAAAAGAAAAGGATAGTTACCCAATTAGGAAAATGCTAATTAAACCATAAAAAAATGTAATTACATATTTTTGTTTATTAAATATGTATGATTTATATATCTTAAGGTGTGTGATAAATAATTTAATAAATAAAAATATATAATTATATTTTATTTTTTTGCAGTTACATTAGCATTCATCTAGTAATTATAATGAAAAGTTTGTTATATTGTAAGACTGAGTTATAATTTTAACTTATGCATAGTGTAGGTCTTTCTTTTTTCCTTTTTCATTTTTTTTTTATATCTACTTTTGAGATTTTCCAAGTGTGATCGGCCATACAACTTACAAGACCAAATAGAGACACTAGTTCTTAAGACAAGTCCAAACACAGTCATTTGACAAACTCAACTCCCTAAAATCTTTTTGCACCTGCAACACTTTTCGGTTTTCAGAATCCTTGTCATCCTTATGAGGAGGGATTCAACTCTTTGTACTAGTAGGGCTCTTTAGTGGGCCAAATATGATAAGATTATTTTTATGAAATTAAATTGAATTGGATTAGATTAAAAATAGAGTAATTATATGTTTTGTGGTATGTTTGGGATTAAAACGAAATGTAATTAATTTTTATAATTAAATCACATAAAATAAAAAAACACAAATTTTGCAAAATCACAAAACTACCACAGTTTTGCGATCGCAAAGCCGTGGTTGTTGATAGATTTTATTTATTTTTAAAAATAAGGAAGAATAAGAAAGAAGAAGAAAATGAGAAAAGAAAAGGAGGAGCGAAATGCAACGAAAAAGAAAAAAAGTAAAAAGACTAAAATGTCCTCATGTAAAATTACCAAAAAGGACACATTAAACCTTTGAAACCCTCAAACCTTCCTGTTCACCCACCCATCAACCATTCAACTCCTACCCAAACCCTAAAACTATTCAATCCCCCAACAAATTTTAATCTTTGATTTTGTGGTTTTAACCCAATTTTCGAATCACAAGCACGTCTTCAACTGTTCGCAAGTGATTTCTTTCGATTTAAAGTGTTCGCAAGTCATTGGAAAAGTGTTCAAAGTGTTCGAAACTATTTAAATTGGAAAGATATTCAACAATGGAAAGATATTTAAATTGTTCCTCATTTCCTAAAGTACGTGCATTTGGTATCTAAACTATTTTTATGCAAAAACAAACCTAAAATAGAGGTGGGAAGGGGGCGAAAATGAATTTCGAAACCTAAAAAATCGCCTCCGAAATCATTTTGTTCGACCTGTCGTGGACGGACAGAAAGTGTGGTGTCCGACCACTATAGATTGGACACAAAAGGAAATGTCCGTCCACAATTGGTCGAACAGAACAAAGAAAAACATAACAAATGTTTTGTTTGACCTGTCAAAATCGGATATAACATTTTTTGTCCGACTGATTCTGGTCAGACAGAGCATTTTTGGGGTTTTTTTAAGGTTTTTTGTTTGTTTTCTTGTTTTATTTTGTATATAATACTAATATTGATTTGTTATTCATCAGGATGATGAGGAATTTGATGAATCCAAAATTATCGGTAATGAGTTGGTATTAGTTCGGGATTACACTAATGAGTTCACAACCGATATTGTGTTTAAGAGTAAAGTCGAACTTATTGCATGGATAAGGGAAGTAGGTCGTGCAAATGGTTTTGTTATTGTTATCAAGAGCTCGGATGCAGGGGGACGAAGGGTAGACGACCGAGAATCAAGTTTGCATGTGAGAGGTACGGTGTGTATAACCCGAAAGACACAAAGAAGAAAATAGTGAATGCAACCTCATCGAAAAAGTGTAATTGTCCATTCTTATTACGGGGGCAAAAATTGGCCACTGATGACGATTGGATGGTAAAGTGGATTGCGGCACTCATAATCATCCACCTGCTGATCGGATGGAAGGGCACTTTTATGTGGGGCGACTGACAAAGGATGAGATGAAAATGCTTGTGGATATGAGTAGAAGTCAAGCAAGGCCCAAAGATATACTGAATGCTCTGAAGCTAATGGATGCAAGCAATGCATCTACATCGAAGACCATGTACAATGCACGTAGAAAGTATAAATTATTAGAACACGGTGAGATGTCTCAAATGCAATATTTAATGACGAAGTTAGCTGAAGAACAATATGTCGAGTGACACAAGTCCGACGAAAACACCGATCATGTACATGCGTTGTTTTAAAAGAGTAGCATTTACCTGATTTGGCTAAAGATCATCAATTGTCTCGCGTAGAACTTCAACGTAATCTTTCGCTAGACCTTGTTCTTTGCGAGGTTTCCATTTCATGGCACGCGGGAGGTTGTTATTATATCCATGATTTACGTGCGGTCTCACGAATGGGAAGTGCTCGTATATCCATGCCTACCAGACATAAGAAAAACAATTACTATAACACAAACATATTTATTTCAAGTTTAATTTAGTTAAACCAAAATGATAGAAATAGTTATACCTCAAGTAATGTCATGTAGCTCGCAATCTGTTGCACATGATATCTCATGGCACATCCCAACTGACGATACAAATGCGCCAAACAAGCAGCTACCCATGCGAAATTGACAACCTCATCCAGATTCATCAACCGTGGCAAGTAAATTATGTTCACCCTTGTACCACTCTTGTCTGTGAAAAGAGTGCAACCTAGGATGAACAAAAGATATGCTCTCGCAGTATGCTCAGTCAAAGGATATTGTTGGTTTCCTTGAAGTTTCGATCCAAATTTTTTAAGCAACCAATCCAATCGAACTGATTGACCTCTCTTTTTATTCACCTCATCAAATGCCTCTTGAGCCGAAACCCCCAAGGCTTCTTGAAGTATGATTATTGGTTCTGCATTGCTCAATGTATCTCCATTCACTGTCTTGCCCACTGTTGAAATCCTAAGTAAGACCATTACATCGTCCAGTGTGATGGTCATTTCACCAAATGGTAGGTGAAATGAATTAGTCTCTGGTTGCCACCGCTTCACAAAAGCAGCTATCAATTGCTTGCTGGCACAACTTTAACTACAAGACACCGAATGATGAAGATCGGTGTTTGTAATAATCTCCATTACTCTCTCTCTCTCATGATGTTCACTAAGGTCCCAAGAAGCTAACTTTACCCCGTGGTTTCGACACTTTTGTATATTTTGTTTCTATGTGAATAAACAAAAAATTATAAGAATCTACTAATATTTAAATTTAATCATAACCTCGATTGAATTTAGATTAAATTACGAAAGTGATATACTTGATTTTGCTACACGTAGTATGATACGTGTCCCTTGAAATGCGTAAGGACCGAAGGATCAGTAGGTCCCCCGGGGCAAGGACCTTTCAATAAACCGTCTCCTTCTCCCTCCACCCCAACCTGCGTAGGTTCTTTTTCAGATTGTTGCTTTTCTTCTTCATGTACAACAGGGGGTGGTGGTGGTGGGTGACTCGCATCGTCTTCGTCTATTTGAGGCCGTCGGCCTTCTTCTTTGCCAGTTTTGTTCTTCCTCTTCCGAACGACCTCTCCTTGTTCTTGGCGGCATATCTATCGAAATAGCCAAATACATACAAAAAACTATACAATTAGGACAAACAATTGATATTTAGCTTAAACAAAACCAAAAAAAATTTAAAAAACCAAAGAAATGCTCTGTCCGCCCACATTGGAGCAGACAGAGCAACAACCGTCCAACCCTTTCTAGTCGAACAGAGAGCCTCTGTTCGACTGATTCGGGGTAAAACGTCCGACCCTGGTAGGTCGGACGGTGCGATTCCAATGCGGGAATGGGTTTCAGAAACCCATTTCTGCCGCCTCCATTTCACCATTTTCAACCATTTTTTTTTGCACAAAAACAATTCAATAAAATAATGTAGCATTCTAATCAACTTAAACTTAAATAAATCAAAGATTTACATACCGATTTTGTTGATTTGAGTTCTTGAATTACTTTTACTTCGAAGCCCTAAAAACCCTCAATACTACGATTTTTTTGTAAGATTTCGCAACAAGGTTGCTCATAGTCGTTCTTAGCAATGTTCTAACCGGTTGAATGCCCTAAAAACTCAAAGAAATTGCAATTCAATGGAAATGGGAAGAGAAAAAACGAGATAGAGGGAAATGGAAAATAGTATTTGGGTTTTAAAAATGTCAAGGGTAGAATGGGAATATGGGAGGGCGGAGAGAAAATATATGAGTTATTTTAAATTTTTTTTAGTGAAGAGAGTAAGTGGGTGAAGAGATAAGAATAGGTGGGTAAAAATAGCTGGACCCATTAAATAAATGAGCAATCTTGAATATTGTAGAAAGAGCTCAATTGTCTTGCATGTTGTGGGCCTATGTGACCAGTGATTGTGTTGGCCGTAGTAGGCCACTAGTTGTGTTAATATTGTACTTTAAAATGTATCATGTAATTGTTGGTAAGATGTAATACAAAAATGAAGATTGAAATGTAATTTAACCTTTACCAACAAAAAAAAAAAAACTTTTTTCAACTAATAGGATTGCCTACGTGAATTTTGTTTCATCCACTTCATTCCATTAAAAACTAAGTCCTTTTTTTTTTTTTTTGTAAAACTGAACTAAGTCTATATATAAATTATAAGTAGTTACATCTTTTTTAATTATCTTTCTTTATAGTATTTTAATTTGTTTTTCAATTTTTATGTGTCAAAATCACCTTAATCAATTTTTTGATTTTATTGGAACTAGGAATACTAATAATTTTCAAATATGCAAGTCATTTGATTATAGCTCCCATTATAATCTATAGAATGAGCTTTTTATTAATAATTATGACATTATAAACCACAAGATGAGAGTGGAGAAAACAACCAAGGAGGCTTTTAGATATGAAAGGTTATTTAGGAAAGGAGTGATTTTGGGAGGGTATTGTGAGAAAGGTAATCTCTAAAAATTGTTGGAAATAAAAAAATTAAAAAAAAATTGGTATACAATTTAAAAATAATTTTAAAAAAATTAAATCATATTTCATTTTTAATTGAGTTATAGTTTTTAAAAATATGTTTGATGTCATATTCAAAAAATATTTTTAAAATCTAGAAAACAAGAAAAACTTGTTTGTTGTTCTAAAATTTTATACAAATTAAATGAAAAAAAGCTTATGTGGATCCCCTTAATTATAAATCAACCAAAAAAAACTAAAAATAAAAAAAAAACAATTTCTCTATGTTTTTCAAAAACAACCTTTTTTTTTTTTTTTCTGAAAACGATTTTTTCATCACAATCAACCAAACAAGTTTTTTACAACTTTTTCACTTTTTCTTTTTAAATACAAAAAACCAAATTTAAAAACAACACCAAACGCAGCCTTAGATATTTGATGTTGAGTGTAGTAAGAGCTGGGTAGATGGTGACAATGGTGTGTGACTAAATAAATAAATAAAATCCCTCAATAAATATACCGGAGTTTGGGACCAAATTGCTGTTCTTGAGCCGCATTTAATATGTAGAGACACATTTGAGCCAAAACCTGCCCTTCAAATAATCATCACTTTAGTTAAGTCCAAGGGCCTTCGTTAAGTCCAAGCAGTAGCCTGTATGTCGGAGCAGCACCATTGGCGTGGCATGTTGGTACGGTGGTCAAGCCTCGAGGTTTGTTTCACAGGGTTAAGGGTCCGAGTCACGATAAAGCGGAGAGATTAATAAATATGTTCGTAAGGCACTCTACCGAACTAAAGACTTCCATGACATAAGTCCTTTTAAGGGAAGAAATATAGTACTTGAACCATGAGATAAATTTACAAATTCGGCTGATTGTGGGCCATGGGGGTAAAACCATTCTTATCAATTCATTAATACGGAGATTAATAGGTTACTAAGGGACTTGAGGCACGTTGTTACTAACAAAAAAAATAAAAATGAAAAGGTAGTCGGAGCAGTAGCTTTAAGGCTTTTGCAGTTGAGTTCACAAAAGAATTGGGCGTGAAGAATTGGGCTTGCAATAGATAATTGTTGGAGTCCTCAAGATTATATAATTAATGCTGTAGCCTGTAGGCTCTCAAGGGCCACATCTCAAAGATTAAGGCAACATCTCATCTTTGTTTACTCTAAGAGTTGGCAATAGGGCAGCTCATGCACTTTCACGGCAGGCATGCAAGAAGACAGCATGTCAATCATGGATGATATCCCTCTTAAGTATTGCTCTTATTGTTGTATCTGGCATTTTATGTTAATGCAATGGATATCTCTGACTTATTTAAGTCCCAATGGCCCAAGTTCCAAGTTTAACTTTTCTTTTCTTTTTTTAATCCAAAAATGTCAAATCTCCATAATTAGTGCCAGGTAGATAGAGCACACTGCATAACTCTATGTGAAATCCTACTTGGTTTCTCAGCATGGATAGCAAAAGATTCAAGCTGGATTTTATGATTTATGAAGCAACATAACAACAAAATCAGCTCTTGTGATGACCACAAATTCATATGGTTCTCCAAAAAAAAAAAAATCATAAACTCATTCTTTTCAATGTAATGAATTTAGACAGTAATAAAAATCAGGAAAACTAAGCACGAAGAGCTCTCATCATATAGTAACAAAAGCAGGAGGCAGATAGTACTGTCAGACAAAAGGAAGAAAACATAACAGCCCCTTCCAGCTCTGAAAGGTACAATTTGAGAGAACTATAAGCCCATCCCATATAAAATGGCTTAATAGATTTCATCATAACTTCAGTTTTGCTTCTTTGAAGCTGTGGATTCTACAGGTTCAGCTATGAAAAAAAACCAAGTTACAATTCTTCCTACTAACTACAATTAATCAAAACAAAGGATTGCCACGGTTCAACCGATGCATCTCCAAGTTCAGTGATAATTACAAGTCTGAATGCTGCAGAAAGAAGCAATTAATCATTTACACAGCTAAAAAATGGCATTAGCTTCCAATGCGCCAGAGATTATCGTTCTCCTGCAAGAATAAGCTTCCAAGAGACCCCTTAACAGACAATGGCATTTGATTATGACAACCAATTAACAAGTTTCATTTGGATGGAAAGCTATTTTGCAATCCAAATCCCCATATATGGTTCTACCCCCACAAGGGATGTAAATAAGAAGCGGGATTGGTTTCAATCTCAAACACACTCCAAACATAGGATTACACTATTTTTAATCTTATCATATCCTATCCTATCCAATCCCACAAAAATAATCTCATCCTATCCCGCGTACCAAACATACCAAAGTACCTCATTCCTTGAACTTTCTTTTACCAACTAGTTTAGGAGAAACAACATGTATGCATGTTTAAATTTGCAGAGACTCTTCTTTGGACAGGTCAAGCAAGTTCTCAAAAAATATTATTTTTCCAGAAGAGATGCGTAATGAAAAATATATTTACATGACAGGGACAGTTTATTCTACAAAAGAATTTCCATGTCAGATACATGTATACTCTCCCAAGAACAATTTTGTTTCATTGTATACCATTCATCATTCTTGTTAAAAATACCTAGCCAGAAAATGGAGATCATGAAGCCCTGAATTGGGTACCATGTTAAGGGGATACATGTAATTCATTCGCTGAGCCTAAAATACTCGAAATTTTCCATTTGCCCTGTTTAAAACTCTGGAATAATATTTTTGTTATGATTTTAAAATGCAAATATGAAGACAAATTGGAAGGCTACCTTCATGTTTTCTATGACTAATCTGGAAGAACTTTAAACAAAGATGAGTCTTTGGTACAACCAGCAGAAGAACAACGAGTCGTTTCCACTTCCATGATCAATTATAACCAATATATCATACAAACAAAATAAAAAAATAGACAGCAATTGCCACACAAAAAACTGTAAGTAAATCTGTTAACAACTGTAAGTTAACTTTGCATTCATGAAACTTCATCTTGTTCAAATATAAGATAGCAGTTTAAAGTAGACAATAACATACAAGGAAAGAGATAAGATAGCACATATGTGTTGCCAAAAGAGAAGAGCCGAAGCCTCACTTACGGCATAGCCCCTCAAGCTCGCGATCGCTCCCAACAAGATAGCACTTGGCGTCGTGTATTGCAGCAAAAGCACAAAAATGTACATTTCATCATCATGAACCAAAAAGTTCAACTTATCAGCCAAAGTAACAACTCCAATCCCCAATAAAGGCAGCACCAAGAGCCTCGCCACCGTAATACCAATGGTAGTTCTCATCCCTAATCTAGACTCATTTGGCCCTTCAGCAAACATTCCCCCAAGAATAAGCATCACGGAAGGCACCATTGCAGCCGCCAATATTTCAAAACTATCCGTGAGAATAGAAAATGGGGCATCATCATCAAAGAAAACAGCCTTAATTTGTGGCACCATTCCAATAACAATTGCCAATAGAGAAGCAATGGTCGGGGGCTGAAGAATGTGTCGAATTGGAGTTTGTTCCGCAACAATTCGAATCTTCCGGACCATCCTAGGTTCCGCCAAGCACCTAATCGACTTGGGACTACTAGTACTCCCTTCCTCCATTGTATCAATATCAGGAAATGTAGTTTGTGATAAGTTTGAAATACTATTGAAGATCCTAGCAATAAAAGGCGACTTAGAATGCTCAGTTTCTTTCTCCTCCATCCCCGGCCATTCCGCTTCAACAAGAAGAGGCCTACTAACTTCATTAACTGTTGTTAATTCTTCAATCTCTACTCCCTCGTCAACAATCTCATAGTAATCCAAAGGCGGCTCCATCATATGGTAAACAAAAGTGTAAACAAGAATCACGGCCACCCATTGAGCAAAAGAGACATAAGCAACACCCTTCTTGTGGCAATCTTTACCAAATGGATTATCTGCACTATGGCACACTGAACTAAGTATAGCAATCGGAAGATTGCCCGTATTGCCAAATCCGGTCATTACAACAGTAAATCGGAAGAATTCCTGTGGCGGGCGGCATATAATTGCTACAAAATAACCTAATATGCAACCAATAATTGTACTAATCAACACATTTACAGGGACGAACCACCAAAGAGCTACATTGTGTAGGGTTATGGCTTCTCCAAGGTGACTGAAAATAAGACATGGCAAGAACAAGGCAAAAACAAGCTTGCTCAGAAGCTTGAAAGTGGCTCTTGGGAGAATTTGGGTTTTTGGGTGTGCAAGAAATAAGCCTATAACACATAAACTCAGAAGTTTCAGCAATGGTATAACAGCAATCATTAGGTTCTCTCCTTCAGATTTTAACCCAGTTAATGAGTAAAAAGCTGACATCTTCTCTTTCTTTCACAAATCTGAAGAAGATCTAGAACAATATTTGTAACATAAATTTATCAAGAACCCTTTAATAACTAAGGAAACCCAAATCAAATTGCACTAAATTCCAACAAGAAGATTGCAAAATTGAAAAGGGGGTACCTATAATATCACTATATTTAATGATTTAAAACATGGGTATTACAGATTTCTGCAAAATCTGTGAGAAAATCGCAAATTAACAGTGAAAGAACAAAAGGGTCCTCGCCAAGAAGCAAGATCTGCGGATGTTTCAAGAGAAAGGAGCAGAGAATGAAGAAAGCCGCCTTCTTGATCCTTGGAGAAGAATCATAACAGAGGCCAATCAAGCGAGAGAAATATATTATAATACGTAAGTTGACGTTCTTCTCATTCAATGGAAATGAAACAGGTGGCTTGTGGCTTGTGGCTTGTGGATTGTTTGGATTTCTTCGTATTTCAACACCGTAAAGCCCTACCGTTCAAGATGGTTACGTGTGTGGGCGCACCACGTTGCGGGAAGTGTCGATTTGTTGTTGCTGCAAAAGATGGTAAAGAAAATTGGTACATATTGCTGAGAATAGTTGAATTAGATGCGACGTGTTATTTACAATGAAATAAAGAAAGCCAGGTAGAAAATAAGACACGTGTACTTAATATCATTATCCCTCACTCTCAATGTTTAAATTATATATATAATTTATGAAGATTAATAATTTCTACTCCTCCGTGTCTCTTATTTTTGTGTTTACTTCAAACATAATTTTTTTATTGAAACTCATTTCATTAAAAATTAAAAAGTATAATTTTAAAAGTCAAGTAACGTACGTGTCCCGATAGTAGAACATAATTTAAATTTTAACCTTGTAATTATTTTTAAAAGTTGTTAAACTCACCTACAATTTACTCTATCTCTATCCACTTAAGTTAAAAATTAAAAAGACATAGATGTCCTTATATAAAATTACTAAAAAAGATAAAATAAAACCTACCCAAAACCCTTCTCTTCTCTCTTCACTCACCTATGTTTCAACCGTAAACCCCTAAACTCTCCCGTCCTTGAACCATCTCAATCTTCAATCTTAAATCTTATCTTCTTCTTTTTTTTTCTTTTTTCAAAATTAAATAGTATATTTCTATCAATTTATTGTCCTAAAATCATTTATAAGAGTTTAAAAATATTTTCATTGACTTAAAAAGTATGGAAAGTGGTAAAACCTAAAGTTTTTTTCCAAGTAAGCCATTTGATTGAACAATAGGAAAAAAATAAGTGAAGCTGAAAGTTCTTCGCACCCTATAATACAATACGTGTATTAATTTTGTTGACTTTCTTTTGTCAAAAAATATCCATAAATTCAAAAGAAATAGCGTTAAAAATGAATATTAAAATTCTTTTTCGGTTTTTTAATACAAACTGTCCAGCCATCCAAGATTGAACAAAATCATTCTGTCCAGCCAACCAGCCAAGGATGGCGGGACAAAATTCATCTATCCACGCACCTCTTGGGTTTGTCCGGCCACCCGTGACCGGATAGATGTATTCATGGACTTAAAAAATTACTGGTACTTAAAAAGAACAAAATGAGTAATTAATCACTTACATATATATAAAACACTTACCATTACCAAGGCATCATTTACCGTAGAAAAGATAAAAATTGTTTCATTTTTTACAGCAAATTTGCATCAGATACAGTACTTCATTTTATTAAACTATTAGTAAGAAAAGACATTTTGTCCTTTTACAGTAAAGGACAAAATAAAGATAAAAAAATAAAAAAGTAAAGGACAAAATGAAATCCACCCAAATTTTTATTTATTTTTAAGGTCTCACTCATAATTTTCACTTTGTCTTTTCATTTTTTGTCACGTACAAAAAAAAAAAGAGTTTCAAAACCCATTTTTTACTTAATTTTTTTTTTTAAATATTTTTTAACAATAATTTGTACGAATGTAAAAATAACACATTAAAATCAACTTATAACTGGTAAAAATTATATTTTACTTAATAATTTAAAATTCAATTTTTTTCCTACACCAATTTATATAGATCACTTTGAAATGACAAAATCTCTTCATTTTACCTTAAGATTTTATTACTTGGTGGCCAAGGAACCTTTGAAATGTTGTTTTAAGTTCTTGAATAATTGAAAAATTACAAAAAATAAGGAACGAATGGAGAAGCAAAAAGAGGAAAGGAAAAGAGAAAGAGAGGAGGCGTTGGAGAAGAGAAGGGCAAAATAAGAATTTGGATGGGGTGATAGAGAGAAAATTTAATTAATTTTAAAATATAAAGTGGGTTAAGGGAGTGAGTGGGTGATTTTAGCAACTTTCTTATCTTTTAGCTTTTTTTTTTTTTTTTTTCATTCAATATATAAGACTACAGTTACTCTTGACTCAATAATTTAAAATAATTTAAAATGGACAATGCTAAATGGATTTAAAAAAAAAAAAACCTCAAAATACAAACGATAGATGATCAAATGGCAATCACCTTCGACCTAGTAGGGAAATATCAATTTGTATATTTTAAAATACATCACAAATATATTTCTTCTCAAAGGTAATCATGGTATTATTACACACGAATCTTTGTACAAAAAAAAAAAACCCTACCATCCCAATGTCTATCTCCTTTTTTTTTTATAAGGGAATATCAATGATGATTTATATTATTGTGTAAGCATTTTAGCTAAACTTCATCTTTGATCAAGGACAACTCATGTGATTTGTTTTCTTCAACCTCGATGCAAAGTTGTCTTGTTTAATTTTCTTTCCCCTCGATGTAACTTGGGTCTACCAACACCAATAATGCAAAAGAGTAAATTTCAATTATTATCTTTAAATATTTACTCAATTCCATAGGCTTCTGCCCTTTCCTAGAATATTGACCATAGATGTCTCTTGTCAATCTTATAATTTTTTATAGATTGTGGAACGAGGGGATTACACGCGTCGCATTAGAATTATTATTACGAGCTTAACCATAGGCAATTAGTATATATTATATATTATATCACGTGTGTCACGCACATGTTGTGTTAATTTACAATGTCTTCGTTTCATTATTTGGAGCTCATGACAAGCTTGCCTGTCTGTAGGACCAGAACATCTATTGGTACTTTTACGAATGAATTGAAGCATCATTTCCTCTGTAGGACCAGTCTTATAAAGAAATTGTGTTTCAATTTATTTTTTAATGTCTAATATTTTTCATAATATAAACATTTTTCAGAGTAAATATTGTTTTTAAAATTTATTAAGTATACATTAAAAAATTAAAGATTATTTTATATATATTCTTTCATAATTAATCATTTTTATTATTTATTTGGTGGGTGTAAATTTAAAATTTCAACTGATCAATCTATATATATTTATTATATTTGATTTAAATTGATAATTTAAATTAAATCGATCAACTTAAATTGAACCGCACTCCATCATATTTAGTTTAAATTTAAGTTTGAGTATCAAATCAACCTAAATTGGACCGTTGGCACCCTTATTCCCTAACACGGTTATATATATCCTTAAAATTACATGTGTATTTAAAATTACAAAAAAATAAAAAAAAAATACATGTGCATATCATATCATATATATTAACGTTGTCCTTGAATTATTGTTCTTAAGCTGTTAAAATTGGATAACTTACAAAATTTCTATTGTATCCTCAATTATTGCTTTACTTTCTCTCTTGCATACCCATCAAAGCGTTCAAAGGTGGTGTTGTTGTTGACGATGTTGTTTCTATTCCTCCTAGCTTTGAGTGTAACAACAGGCATTGGACACGTCGTCCATTGGCTTTGTCGCTAAAAAAGTTGTAGGACTTGAAGGAATCAATATCTAAATCTGAAGATTTGAGCCTAACTTGTTCAAATTCGGATTAAATCACAGGCGTCTAGGCATCTTAACTTTTAGCCACCTTGCCATCCAATATTTCTGTCGCGGCATTTGTGGGTTCTCATCTCTGATCTACTATCACATTGCCATCCAAGATTTGTTTGTTACTTTCACAATAACATTAAATTACAACATTTTAATTTTTTACAAAACATCATGAAAAGCCTTGCTGAGAATAGTAAGAGCAAGGCTGCAAGCTAATTAATAGTTACTGGAACACAACATATAAATAAGATAGGGTGAGCATATGAGGCCACGTTTGAAATGGGAGAAGAGAGGTTTTTTTTATTATTATTATTATTTTTATAATTCTTAAATAAGATTTCCTTATCTTCCACATATATGGCTTACGTACGTTTAAGTCGGATTAAAAATATTTTAACCTAATATCTCTAACCCAACTCAATGCCTTCAACTCAATGCCTTCAGGTTAATTATAATAAGTTTCTTAATTAAAAAAATCTTGACTTAATCCAAATTAATCTAATTTACCATAATTTCTAAACCTAACCAAGTTCACATTGGGCCATAAAATGAACAACCTTCCTTGACAATGTGGTTTTGGGTCTCTCTGAACCACAAAAGCCGAGGTTGATAGTAGTGTTGGGTGATCATGATGGGCCTCTTTCAACCCTAAATAGTAGCCCAAAGGGTTCAACGCTTCCCTCCCTTTACTTCTAAACAAACCCTAAAAACGCCAAAATGGCCATGACTTTCAAAATCAAATCAATCTCTGTATTATAATAATTTCACTTGGATTATTGTGTTGGAGGGGCTTCAAAACCATTCCTTAAAACAAAATTTAACTTCATATTTTCTGTATAATATCTTGCAATTAAAACAATTAACACCACATGAACATCATCAACAACAAACTAATGACAATATAATAATAAAGACAATGCTAAGAAGACTTCTTAGTAAAATTCTACTTCACCCTAATGACATATTTTTTATTTTTTTTAAAATTAGTTTTTTTCTTTTCTTTCTTAATTAAATGTCTAACACACTTTTTAGAAAGTGAGCCCACTTTTTTTAAAAAAGTAATTCACTTTTAAAAAATTAATACACATGCCGTCTTCACACATTTCCATCTCAAAAGCGTAGCGTAGAGTTTCATTCATGAGTTTCTTAAGTATTTTTTAAATAATAATACTATACAATTTTTTTTAAAATCCTAAAAAATAAAGTTGCATTTAGTTGGAAATTTAAAAATAAAAATATAATCTAAAAACAGAAAATTTTAAAAATTAACCTTTTATCATTTTTTTAAAAACAAACTGTTTTCAAGTTTTCTTAACAAAACTTGAAAAACTGTTTTCAAATTTAAGTTTTCCAAGTTTTCGGATACTGTATCGGATTTAAAGAAAAAGGGCCTAAAATTTCTTTTTGCAAAGTGGGTGAGTGAGTGGGTGGTGAAATGGTAGTCGTGTCATGTCACATCGCGTGACATATAAATGGGTGAATAATTCAAATTTTGAAGTCGCTTTATGGGTGAACGAAGAGGGAAATCAGTTAGAGAGAGCTTTCAAAAAGCCGTAATGGGTCACACCAAACTCCAGTTTCGTCCACACATATATGTGATCTCATACCCCATTTCTTCAATCTTCTCTTTTTATTCCTGTAAGTAACAACCACACACCGCCATAAATAAAAATAAATAAATAGTAATAAAAATCATCAAATAAACAAGTGCCTAATTTCATTGACACAATTATAAAAATAAAATAAAAAATGAATGGACCCATCACGTGAATTGAAATATGATGTGCTGCAATAGGACAGTTTAGGAGTTTTAAATCACGTGAGCCATCTACCTTACACACATCAATATGGATAAACTTCTCTACTACAATTGCCTTTTTGCTTGACAATAAGTGGAAAATAATTTAATGTAGCTCTCCAACACACAAACAAAAAAAAACCCTCTTTCGTGGACCACACCTAATTACATTTTCATCCACAATTTTAAAGAATCCCTAAAAGAATTAATTTACCAAAGCCTAAGAAACTTCTCTGTTCATCTAATCACATGGCATAATAAGGTGGAGTGACACCCAACATGTTAGGAGAGATTGGATATGGCTATATATCAATGAGAGTTTAATGTGTTTAATGTTATTATATTGGTAAGTAAAAAAGGCACTTGCATGTGAGATGGACAGACAGGTCTCTATGCCCACAGGTTATAAATATCAGTATTCTCAGTCTCCATTACATCAATTAAAATGTTTTTCTTAACACTATGGTATTAATTTAAACTAGTAGGCATGTGAGTGTGTAATAAATTAAGGTGAGGGTAGCTAGGCACCAGTACCTAATAGAGTTTAAATAAAATAACTGATTAATATTGGGAAACAGTCAAAATAATAGCATCTTTCAGTGGCCAAACAAACAGGTATCTTAAACTTGGGTCTTGATATAGGTGCGGTGAACGTATTTTTGAGATATGAGTCATGTATATTAACTTCGGTCTCGACATACCTGCGGTGAACGTATTTTTGAGACATGAGTTGTGTACATCAGGCACAACGTGCCTTATTTGGGTACGAGATCAATCTATTTTTATACTCGTTTTAATAACCAAAAAAAATAGGGAACAAATGAGATAAAAAAAAAAAATTGCAAGAGATTGAGAGAGAAGAAAGGACAAAAAAAAAAAACAAAATGAAATAGAGACACCATTTTCTTTAATCTAAAATACACCATAACAAAAGGAAAAATATTTATTTAATTATAAAAAGTGCAAGGTGTAATTAGTGTCAATTAAAAAGGAGAAAACCAATAAAAGTAAAAGTACACATTTTTTTTCTTCTTCTTCTTATAAATGTTGATTAGTTTAAAATAACTAATTAAAAAATATATTTTGAAAGATAATAAAAATGTACCTTTTTCTTGAGCATATAATGTACCAATACGTCTCTTATCCAAGGTTACTTTTTCACTTTTTAGACCTTTTTTTTTTTCCTTAAGGTTCGTACCTATCTACAGAGGTAAAAGGTCAAATGCTCATTTCTTTTATTTATATATATATATATTATTTTATTTTATTTTATTTGAAAAAAAACAATGTTGTATAACCATCACCGAGGTATTAAACTTATTTATAACTCGTTAATTCCTTTTTTTTTTTACGATGAAATGGTAACAAAAGTTAAACCTAAAATTTTTTAAATTTTAAAGTCATTAGGGGTGAAATCGGGTCGGTCGGGTTAGATCCTCATTAAATAATTAATTTTTTTTAAAACTTAATAACTATTATTTAAGCTTATATTAATAATAAAATATGTTAGATTATTATGTATTCAACTTATTAAACTATTATTTAAGCTTTAAAAGATGATATTTCTCTCTTTTTTAGGAGAACTCATATACGTACAAGTCAACTCTTAAACTTGATTTGTAAGAATGACGAAGAATAGAGAGTTGATGGACTTTTATAGAAAATAAGAGTCTATCATTTTTTTCAATAAACAATGTGAGACTAAAATGAGAACTTTTCTCTTTTAGTCTCAAACAATTTTATCATATTCTTTTTACTATCTAACCCAACAACTCAAGAAAAATAATTGAGGGCTATGAGCCTTTGTAATTAGAGGCCTTGTATATATATATAATTTTTAAGAGGTTGGGCAGGGTTGTTAAAAAATTAATCCGACCAATCTGATATATCAATCAAACTCAACTCGAAATAGTCGAGTTTGGTCCGGTCGAGTTGCTTATAACCCTAAAGTCATCTCTTTACCAACTATATCAACTCCATATTGACATATTTAGGATTTTAATCAAACTGTTATAAAACTGCAAATATATATATACATATACATACCCTAAAGTATATGAAAATTAAGATTATTTTTTTTGAATGCCTCATAATGGAATGAAACACTGAACCATACCCACAATATTACATATTCAGTTCTAAGGTTAAATTCAGAGACCCAATAAACTTCATCTTAAAAATAATAAAAAATTAAGATTACGTTTGGTTTACAACCCAATTTTTATTTATTTATTTATTTTTAAATTAAAAAAAGAAGAAAATAATAAAAAATTTATTTGGTGAAATAGTTATTAAAAATTACTTTTTTAATATTCTCTTACAAAAATTACTGTTTTGGTACCATAAAAACAAATAAACTGTTTTTTTTTAGTCTCAAACCAAACACTAACTAAGGTTAAAGAAAAATTATATGGAGTGAATTGTGAGCACGAAAAGTAACATCTATATGTCCGGTGAGATTTTGTTCTTTATTACAGTGTCGGTGGCCACATATAATCAGTTTATTTATTAATAACACCATTAACGCTTAAACTTTAAAAACTGAGCTCCAAAAAAAAAAAAAAAAAAAAAAAAAGGTTAAACTTTAAAAATATTGTCCTTCAAAGTCCACGTGGTCATCCTCAGAAGCGGACCCACCAAAACTTCTTAAAACCCTACCTGGACTACCACATCAAAACCCGGTTTGACTGTGCTGTCGCTTTACTCTCTCTTTATTCATTCGACTCCAACATCGCGTCTTACAAAACCAGAAAAGAGCAATGATTCAGTACGACTCTTCGTACGCTTAACACGATACGTCTCATTCCCAAAATCGAAAAAGTCATGAGGATGCTGGTTAGTAACGAAGAGATCTTGGAGCACATGATAATATCTCTGACTTAGTGGTGGGTCGTACAAGGAGATCTAGTGTTGGATATGGAGATCTAGGTGTAGATCTCGCACTTAATGCGCACGTTAGCAGTGGGGGGGTGCATTCTGTGCGCCGTGTGGTGTGTGTGGCCCACAATATGTCTTGTGTTGTCAAATCAACGTCTCTCTTTTAACCGTTGAAATCTCTGATTTTATTATTTTATGAACGATTTTTCGATATTTGAGAGGTATCGTCTTCGTTTTCACGAGACTAATTTTTTCGTGATTCATTGAATATTTAATAAATTTTTTTTTTCAACCAAAATATATTTAAAGTGAAGCTTAAATTCATAATCAATCCCTTAATTTATTCTAATGCTCGTTTCGTTGTCAACGAATCAATCCTTATTTATTTTTATTGTAATAATTTTATATTGCAGTAAGTTTAAATGTATTATTATTGATATCATTTTATCTCATTTTTATTTATTTTTTAACATAAATATTGAAAATAAATTCACCATGAACGCCTGATAAAGAATTTATATAAATTATTGGGATACTAATAATTGTATCTGTACTATTTACGTTTATAAATATAGAATAAAAAATCCATTATTTAAAATAGTAAAAAAAATCCCAAATTATGTATATATATATATATATTCTTGTCAATACTTTGTAAACTAGTTATTAACATCTTAAGAGAAGGTAGAATACATATTATTAAATTAAGGTATTAATAATCTCTTAATCAATATTGAAATTAGAAAACAAAAGTAATCTTAAAACTACAAAAAACAATCTGACATTTTTTTTTTGACCTGGAAAACAATTTGATAATTGCATCTCGACAAAATGAAATCCGAATAATATTTAGATTTTATACTTGATTTGATTCAAGGATTTGAAATAAAGTTAGGAAAGATTGTCTTAAAATCATTGCCATGTTGAATCCCGAATTTAAATGAGGGCATTCATATAAATATTACATTCTTTTTGGCCTTTTTCTTTGCAAGAAATAAAGAAATAAAGAAAGTAGTAATTGGGGAGACAGAATTTGTCCAGAAATCATGATAAATGTAAGGGCAAGAATCAAAATATCACGAAATGTAAAGAGTCACGACAAGATGAAGCTCCATTCACTCGAAGATATCGTTACTAGAGAGTATAGAGAGAGAGAGAGGGAGGGAGGGGGGGCATGTGAAGCAAGTCAGGAATCTTACAACCCGCTCTTCCCAAGACTTTTCTACAATATTATAGATGGATAGTGGCACGCAGAAGAAGACCAAACACCGCATAATGTTTTCTTGTACCTTGGGTCTTCAGACTCTTCACAAACCCTTCACATCAGCCTTATAAAATCCAACGCTCTCCAACATCTTTGCACCAATCTGCAACCAGTCTTCCTTGATGTTTTTAGGGTTCTTGTCCTTGTTTTTGCAGATTCATATCCGATATGATTTCTCATGTCTTTTGGGTCATTTGGTAACTGATCGTGTTTGTTGTTTGTTTGGAATCATATCTGGGTTTCTAATTTTTGCACCTTGGTATAGGTTCTTGTTTTTTGTGTAATTGAGGGTTGGTTTTAGTGTTTAGGGTTATTGTGTTTTTGTTTACTGTTGTGGGGCTTGTTTGGTTTTATTGTTGTTTGGTGGTGGTAGTTAGGGTTAAAAGGGTGGAGCTCCTTGAAGTCCAAGAGAGGATCTTGCTGGTTAAATTTTGCTGCTGAGTTATGGATTCCACAGTCTCATCCTTTCTTTTTAGGGTTGTAGGGATGAGCTTCTGGTGTGCATACTTCAGGAGCTGCATTATCCTAGCTTGATCCTTGTTTGGATTGAAGGGAGCTCTACGCTACCTCCTGTACTAGTTTTTTTTTTTTTTTTTCTGTTTTTTTCTTGGTTTTTTTAGTAGTTTTTTAATCTTCTTATTTTATGTATACATGCATTAAATTCATGTTTAAACTCGTTGGATTTCTCATATCTAATACAAATTTTGCAAAAACTGAAACTTCCTTGTGATTTCTCTTACTTTGATTTCCTTGCCTACATTTCACTTTTGCCTGTGTTTTAGCAGATTTGCTATCTCGTAGATAAATTTCTTCACAGGTTTTCGTTTGTTGATCTTACCGATGTTACAGTTGTGGTAGATATAGATGACATATAAGGATCTCATGGTTTAGGCCCCAGTGGTTCCAATATTCTTTGGTAACCTACAAATTACTTTTTGATGGTCTTATGATTTCTATTTGTTTGTACTAATTTATGCACAAGGTATATTCATGCCTTTTGTTGGTAGCTGTGTTGCTATACGTATGTATGCTTATTACAATTATATGGTCAGAAAATCTAATCTTTTACAGTACATTGTAATAATATCTTGGCCCTTATAGCTTCATCACCGATCTTATACAATCATGCTTTCAGAAACTTCTTTTTTTCTTTTCTGCTTAATTACCCTCATAATTTATTGCAGTTTGGTTCGTAATTCCCTGCATCATATCATTAAAGATGCTGTTTTAAAAGTTTATTGCAGGCAGTTGGAGAGGTGTTATGGTCTGTTCGGAATGCAGCTGATCTCATTCATGACCTTGTCGGAGTTTAAATTACTAAGCCCTATGACTACAATGTAGAAACTTTTAAATACGGTAGGGCATAATATGTGGGAACCATTTTATTATTTTTCGTTAATGTGTAATGTTAATTTTTATTATGATAGTTGAGTTAATTAATGATAGTTAATTAATTCAACGGTTTTAATTGTTTAATGATGTAATCGCTATACTCCTTTTTGCGGTATCTATCAATAAAAGATAGAAAATGCCAGTTCGGTTTAATGGTCGATTGTGTCATGTATGTTAAGCAGATGTAAAAAGCTGGGGAGACTCAAATTTTAACAAATTTATCGACCTCGTATTACGAGGCAGTACATGAGTTAGAAATTGTGTAATTGCATATTTTGAGGAACGTTGGTACCTCCGTACTCTTTTTCATTTCGGTGAACATCTGAGCCCGAAGGTTGATATCGTTTTCTTGGATGGTTTTGATATCATTTCTCTTGTAAGAATTTTTGGTAGGTGGTTTGCATAATTTTCATTGGGCACTTTTAAACTCTACGACATTGCGTTGCGTTTTTTTGGCTTTATTGAGGTGTTTTGATTTGTTTTGTCTCTGTACGAGCATTTGCAGCTTCTGAACTTGAGTCGGTACTTATAAAAAAAACAGAAATTGTAATTTTTAATAATAAATTGCATCTTTTGATAATTTGGAAAGCACTTTTTTTATTGATTCATATGAAAACCGGCCAATCAAGGCTTCAAAAATCAAAGTCCAGCAACATCAGCTGACAAAAAAAAACGTAGTCCCGGAGGAGACGAGTCAAAGCGTAAATAGATTGCAGGCCCAGCTTTGTCGAAGCAGCGCTCGACCATCATGAATGAGACTGGCTGGAGGATGGTGTTCCAGATAGTTAAAAAATGATGTATAAACCAATATTGTATATTTTGATCTTATCTTGTTCATAAGGATGAGTAAACTTGTCAAATGTCAAGTGAAGGGGGCCGCCTATGATAGCCCATACCGGGGCTGGCCCCTAAAAGAGCTGGCCCTTTGTTTGGTGGTCTACCACGCTCCTTTTATTTATCTCTATAAATAGAGGGAGGGGAGCTCCTACTCACCCTTCTCACCTATTTGTCTCTTTTTCCTATCTTTAGTTCAATCTTAAAATTTTCTACTTGTTCTCTCAACCTTTTTTCCTAGTGTACCTATTTCTCTTCTATTTCAACCATTATGGAAGGAAGGCAGCATAAGTCAAAGAGGCAAGCAGAAGGCGAAAGTTTTCAACCTCCACAACCATTATCTTTTTAGATTTACCCGAACAATACTATCCAATGCTTCCCGACAGCCTCGCAGACCTAGGCTGGACACCGATTTTAAATCTCGAAGGTTATGTTTTTAAAACTTTTTCAGTTAAATTATTTTATGAAAACATGACCGTTCAAAACCTCGGTACCCTAAACCCTTATAACCCTTTTATCTAAAACACTCTAAATTTTTAAAACTTAATTTTTAAATAAAATAATAAATATTTTAATTTTATCGATAAGAATAACTGAAAATTAAAATATTAATCGTATCCCGTCTATTTAAACCTATAATTATTATATAGGTAATAAAATTTGTAACACTATAAATTTATATTCTTTTAACCAACTTATAAAATTTGTAACACTATAAATTTATATTCTTTTAACCAACTTACTGATTAAGATAAACGAATACCTTCATCTTCATACTAGGGACCACATAATTTTACTATACAAATTTTTATATTAAATTGTGAGGGTACTTATCATTGTCCATCTATTATGAACACAACATTTAAATACATTCATCAAACAAAATTAATGAATTCAAGTCTAAGACAATCACACGTGAAATAAATCACAGGGTCTTTACTAACCGTAATAATGTTAATTGAATTTTGATTATCAATACAATCCGTTCAAATAATAAATTTTTAAAAATTAAATAAAAATATTTAGTCCTATCACCATAATACTAGCAAATTAATTAACCCACCCTACTACTTAGAACTACATCACGAACTCGCTATTTTATTCTCTTAAATACCTGCATATGAAAAATAGGGGTAAGCTTGAAAGCCCAGTGGGTCATTTAAACAATTCATAACATTTTATCATGATATATACAGAAGGACATTACAAACAAGTTTCACACATTAATCGTTGCAATATTAGATTGTTTGAGCAGAGAATTTTATCACGTTCTAAATTACGTACCTTTAGGAAATTAAACACAGGGTGACACTACCTAAAAATTAGAAACTCGTTGGCGATATTTATCATGAATAACTACCTCATAATAAACATTGGTGATATTCCTTAGAATAACTGCCCCATAATAATCAATGGCGATATTCCTTAGAATAACTGCCCCATATGTGTGATTCTTATCTTAATTGTGTTCTTTAGTGATGTCACACCATACATACAACCTAAGTATGATATTAATTATATTCACAAGCCATATTCAAATTTCACTACACATAGTATTATATCACAATGCTAAGTATAATAGTATTATCGCATGAACTTCACTACGCCAATATTCTCAAGTCATGTATTTCATCATCAGGCATTATAATAAACAAATGAATTCAATTACCACATGAATTGCATGCATCCAATTATCATTTGATCAGAACAAAAATCATGCTGACACACATATCATCATAGTTAACAATCACAACATGGTATATATGAAATCACGTAAAATAAACATGCAAGAGCAATCTAATATTACTATAGACCTAATTAATTTAACATTCCTATCTATATATCAAAATAAAATATTATGAAGGCATAAAATCATCCTCACCTGAATCGCTAAATTTCAAATCACTTAAATTCCTCGTTACGCCTAGTACTCAACTTGTACACGTATATTACGCTTGTTAATATAAATACTTATAAGAACGATTATGAGTGTAGAAATATATACATATATATAGTGGTGGGATGTTTAAACAAGTATATATATATATATATATATATATATATATATATATAATAACATATTATAATGCCTTGTGTGATATGATATAATGATGTGTATGGTATAACATGATATAATACAATATGTGATATATATATAAGGCGTGGTGATGTGTGAAGCGTTTTGAAAAGGTGTGATATACAATATAATCTATAATAGGTGTGTTGCTGTGGGACGTTTAAAAATCAAAAGGAAATAGGGGAAATAAAGAAGAAGGGAGGCATGGAAAGAGATGGCGTTGATGGTGGTGAGTTGCAGAGAGGTGGTGGTGGCGATGTGCCGCGGGGAACAGAGCGAGCAGAGAGAAAGAGAGCTTTGAGCAAGACAGAAGAGACATGGCGATTGGGTTTGAGGGGTTTGGGGTTTCCGATGACGGACGAGAGAAGCCAGAGCAGAGAGAGAGGTTTGAGTTTCCGACGAGGTGCGATTGGATTTCAGACGACGAACCAGAACAGGGAGAGGTTTGGGGTTTCTGACGAACCGAAGCAGAAAGAAGGGATGGAAAAGTGAGAAAAGAAAGACAGAGAAGAGAGAGGGGGTTTTGTGCGATTTGCACGGCTGGGCTTCGAGAAAGAGAGAGCGAGAGAGAAAGAGAGAGAGAGAAAGCTTACAGAAGAGTTGTTGACGGCGGCTTCCACGGTGAAGAACTTGCTTATGTCCTTCAAATTTTCCTTTTAATCCAGTGACTGAACTTGATCGAAGCGAAACAATTCTTCTGGAAGCGAGACAAAGAAGGGGCTTAGCCGCTGGTGAAATGCCGTAATCAAGATAAAGATAAGAGAAACAATGTTTTCCGGCGAACCAGCAGAAAGAGAGAGATTTGGCGATTGGCGATTAGGTTTGCGATTGGGGGATTGGGGTCCAAGGGTTTAGCGCGATTGGGGTTTTGAAAGAGAGAGACCGATTGGGTTTTGAAAGAGAGAGGCGAGATTGTAGGGCGAGAGGGTAAGGAGTCATGGCGAGAGTAAAATAGCGAGATTGCAGGCAAGAGCGAGATTGCGAGAATAATTTCGAAATTGGAAGGTAGATATTTTCAGAATTTTCAGGGATTACGTTTGAAATTGGAAAGTAGATTTTTTTTTTTAGATTTTTCAGGGGATTACTTCTCCTGAAGAGATTTTAGGAATCCCTGAAGAGGGCCCGCTCTGTGATGTTTATACATCCAGAGGCAGAGAAAGGGTTGTCCCAAGCTCACGAAGCATGTTTAGGTCTCTTGCCCACTAGACCAACTACATTATCACTAGGATTCCCACCAAGGAAATTAAAAAATAGTATGATGCTCTTATCTAAGTAATTATGTACAATATTTTGCCCCAGCCTGACAAAAGCTCTACAATCACACACCCTCAGTGTTTCCTGGCCTCCTCTTTGGTGAAGGAAATTCATGTGAATCTTCCCTTCATCATCTTACGACGTATGGCGAACGCCACTCATGTACGAACTTGTCTTCCTTACAGAGGATTGTTAAACAAAGTGTTTCGTCATTTTAGAGACTTTCCTGGTCCTACCGAGACAATATCTTCCTTGTATGACGACCTCAACAATAGGACGTTGAGTCAGACAGGAAACTAGGGAAGTCTCGCTACTAAAAGCCAAGCCGTTGAGCCTAATGAATGGGAAGATTTTTCAGAGGTCAAGGCCGACATTCCTTAGGAAAATTTCGACGAATTCGACAACTTTGACTTCCCAAAAATACCTGCTGAGGAGGTGAAACCTCCTGCAGAACGATCTTCTTCCCCGCTTTCTACTGCGAACGATACGGACACCAGATTGCGAATAGCGAATAGCGAACAAGATGAACGAGCTAATATTGGCGTTCGAAGATTGGATGATGAAGCGCATAAAGGAACATTTCGGCAAAATCGAGCACAACCTCATGGAAAACAGATAGGCTATCGACTCATTGTTAAAATGGCGCGAAGAGTGCAACGCCGCAGTAGTAAGGGTTGCCCCCTCGTTTCCAAGTGGGGGAGAAATTGGACAATCTTCGCAGCTGGCACAGGGTCAACCTGGGGATCTCAACCTCAACTCAAAGGCTTCTAGCTGGATAATTTGAGGTTTGTAGAAGAATTCATCCAGACCCCTACCTACTCCCTCAACGTAGAACAATCAACATCTCAATACTCTTATGAAGTTTTTGATTTTGCACCTCATTAGTTTTTAGTAGCTTTGTAGTAGTTTTAAGTATATATGTAGCAGTTTGAGTAATTTGCAAAATTGAAAAAGTAAAAAAATAAAAAAATTCATGCTGGATTTTATGCTTTTAATAACCGTAGATATGCTAGAACTTGCTTGATTATGTGATAGACTATCTATGGTAAGCCCACTTGTCCGATGAATTTCTCCATTAGTAATGAGTTTGACGTGGTATGAGACACAACAAACTCACACAAATACTGGTAAAAAACTTGTGATGAGGTAACCTACGGATCTACTATGTAGCAGTTCATTGTGGAAGCCTGACTTACCACTTGTATCATCAAGTTTACATGACATGGGACATGAGAACTCGGAAGATAATAGTAGTAGACGGTCTTTCACAAGAATTTGCAAAAGACCGCACACATATCCCCTTGACTTGACCATGTTCCTTATCACCAAGTTTATACGGAATAGGACATATGAATTTGGAGGATAATCAGAATCGCCAAGTCTTGGTGATAGGTGAGCCTAGTATAAATAGTGTAAAGATTTGCGACATTTTATTTGATAAATAGTGTAAATACCATGGTTATAGTATGTAGCATTTGATAAGACAAATAGTTTTCATGCATAAAGCAGAGCATAATAACGTCTATGATGCATGATGCTATTAAATTATCATTAAACAGGTAAGAGATGCAAATCTAGCTTTCATTCCTTACATCGTGAGAACCCTTGGGCCACCCCCCCATAAATATGCGGTGACCCCCCATTCACTTTACTGCCCTGCTCTTTCTCTCTCTCGACTTTTTCTTATTTTTTTTTGTGCTCCCACATTCTTTAAAGAAGAAAATAAGATGTCGCGTCGCCACAAGTATGATAAGGTGGGGAATAAAGGCTATGTTTGCGTCTCTTTCCTTTTTAATGATAATTTACATAGCATCATGCAACATAGACGTTACCATGCTCTACTTTATGCATGAAAATTATTTATCAAATACTATATACTATAACCATGGGTGCTATGCCATTACGTTGGACCATGGATTATCATAAAAAGATATAAAGCATTATTAAGGCAGTCGGACATTGAACTCATGGGTGTTATGCCGTTATGCTGGACCATGAGGTGGCTCTGTCACTGATTAGCACTGGACCTCAGGAGATCTCTCAGCTGCTACATGTTGCATTGGCGCCTCGACTCACAAGTTGCTAGCTGTATTGTGCTTGGTCTATGAGGCCATATGACCATCATTCATTGCTTGATTGTATTGTTGTGGCATAACTTTTTGATGACTGTTGTTTTGTACTTATTATTATTCATGTAAGCTCCATTTATCTTGCTTGATCCCACTGAGTTGTTAAGCTCACTCTGTTGCTAATTTTTTCAGGCAATTAAGATGGGTTAGGTTGGAGTTATACCGGGGCCAGTGGCCAAACCCGATTCATGTGGGGAGTTTTGTATATGCGCTCTCTCCTGGTCCCTCTAGGTTGGCTTAGCAGTGATGGTGGTTCCAGTTTTGTATATGCGCTTTCTCTTGACTTCTTTTATGTTATTTTGCTACTTTTACAGGGGTTTTACCATTTTTATCTTTATTTTGTCTTTTTGTGAAATGGCGATGTAATAACTCAAACTTTATGCATAATATATTAGTATTTTCCTAAAGAAATTTCCGTTATGTTAATGTTGTTTTGAGCCACTATGCTTCTGTGTGTGCGACTTAGTTCGAATGAGGTCGACACTCGTAACTAATTGTCACATCCAGTGCGGGGGCAATCCGGTGGGGTGTGACAACATCCCTTTTGGGGTCAGCTCCTATGAGGGCCGATCCCTTGAGCTAGCTGGCCTCCGTATAGGGCCGATTGTAAAGTAGGGGCCGGACCTCTACGTTGGTTCGGTTCCTAAATTATTATTTTTTTCAAAATTATATATAGTATTTTCCTTTTAAACAAAACTAGTATTGTTTTGAAAAATAGAAGTGGCCAGTCTCCAAGATCATTCTCTGATACCAAATTAACTGTCACATACGCGTGTCAAACAATCGTGACTTACAAAGTCACGTGACACGTATGCATACCTCAAAATATATTTTACAGTCAGGCAACCGACTATACCAACCCCCATAATGGTTAGCCATGTGGTCATGTTAGGATAAGAATTAGTGCTTTGCCACCCTCACATCGTGAGAATCTTTGATCATAATTGTCGAATTCGCCCTCAAGCTGTATTAGGATAATTACACAGGATTTTCTAAAAGAAAACATCTTAATTTTCAAAAAGAAAAAGTCTTCCACCGTTACTCAGCAGAATCGCTGTTATCTTTAGAATTAAAAGAAGAAATTATTTCACATAATGAAGACTGGTTATCATAAATCAGCCACGTTTCATGAAGTATTACTTGCTTTATTTTAAGTATTTTATCTCAATAAAATGCATAAATATTCCTAATTAGTTAAATGCTTGAATTTGAAGATATGTAAAGCCAATATTTAAATATTTTATAAAATAGTAAATATATTAAATTCAAAGTTAGAATATTACAAATGATATGTACATAGACATTTGAATATATAGAGGTGTAAACTCCATGTAATGCAACATAGATGATTGGGGTCATGCTAAAAGTGATCGAGGAATAAAGGTCTAAAGATCAAAACTCGTATATACCTTAATCGCACTCACTTGAAAAGAGTAGTTTAATACCCTTGCAATGTTCAAATGTAAATTAGTCTCGCTAAAAAAAAAAAAAAAGGTCCTGAAAAACCCAAAAAAAATAAAAAATAATATATATATATATATATAGAGGTGTAAATGGATTGTCTGATTAAATACAAAAAATGAACTATTGCTACACCACTTAATAACTTTTTTCTTGATACACCACTTAATAATTTCTATTGCATGTAATACACTTTTTGTACCGGGAATGTTACTTCTCAAAATGTATTGCCCTCATTTTTTACCCTTATTGATTATCATACTATATAATGAAAAAGTTTGAATTTCTAACCTTTTAAGCCCCAACATCGCTACACAAAGCTAATCCTCGAATAATAATTTCTTAATAAACAAATTAATTACATATAAACACCGTAACACCTTTCAAAAATCAATAACCAAAAATTCTGATTTTGTTCATTTTAGAAATTAAATAGAGCAACTAAACTGGATAAACCGCTGTATTCATCAACTTCTAGAACAGTACAACTTAACAAGAATAAGTGTACAATAGCTTCAAACCACTAAAATACATTTATAATGTTCACAATTTCTAGTGACTTAAAAACAGAGAAATAATCTGAACATAACTCATGGAGACGACTCATGAATTTATTTCCTTCACTCTATTTTCTATCAAAGGCTAAATTAACATTTAAATTATATATAATTATATCCTTTTTAATTATTTATATTAATATTATTTTACGTCTTCCTCTACCTCTATCCTTAAAGATAGATTAGCACCATTTAATTGGCATAAAATGCAACAATAATATGCAACAATAATACGCCCACAATGACTCCTCGCAATGTGAAAATAGAAGCTTGTTGAAGTCCAAACAAATCCTAAGTTTGCCGCAAATACTAACATTGGATCGAATTGCTCATAAACACAGGGAAATGCAATCTTGATTGGAAGCTAACGTGTTCTAACTGGAATAACAGAGGCGGGAATACATCATCGACGAAGGGAGGCGCCACCAAAATCAGATCCACAACTTTATTCTGATAGGTAGAACAGTTTCTTCAATGCCTTCACTGAAGTATGCCATTTTTCTCTTCTGACATGTCTGCAAAACCAACACCTAGCACAGTTACTTGTGCATTTGCTGCAAGAAACAAAATCACAATGAATTCCAGGCAAAGGCTTTCAAGGCATTTATGCTCAGTTAGGTTTGCTGCAAAATAACTATTAAGGAATAATATTCATATTTAGGAGAAACTACATACATATATTTTAAGTAGTGATAAGTGTACACGAGTTGAAACTTGAATGAAAACTTGAACATCTCATGTCCCTTGGATCAACATGGACCCACGCAATACACAAAGATCCAAGATGATCCAAGGTTTGCGGGATGTTCGAGTTTGCAACAGAGTTTTCATCCAAATTTCAACTTGTGCATCTTTAGCTTTTGTGCATATTTGCATCATCAAGGTTTGTCACCCATTAGCTAAGTTATACAAAAAAGTGAGTTACTTGTGGACAAATATGTTAAAGAAGACAAAATGTATAATGTAATAGCCACAAAAATGCATACCTTTGTGTCATTGATGCAAGGGGCCTTTCTCTATGTCAGCCTCAAGATTAAATCCCCTGCAAAGGTAACATATTAAATCAAGTACCATAAAAAATGAAACACATACAGAAGAAAGAATCAAGATGGAACGGCAAATATACCTTTCTGTAGCTTCTCGCCTTAGTTCTTCAATATCATTTTCAATGGCAGCACATGCAGCATGTATCTCTATGTTCTTCAGACATAGTTCTTTCCATTGTGCAGACAAAGCATTAAGCTCACCTGCAGCATTTTGCTGCTCATATCAAGGAAATTAGTATCTTTATCTAATTCTGATCAACATCTAGAAGCACACAAGTATTTCATCAAAATGTTGTTCTACACTAAATGTTACCTGATGATATTTCCTTTCACGGTTCACGGCTTCAATCCTTTCATTGTATTCAAGAGCTTCTGCTTGCATACTGAAAAAGAAGATTGCAACAGCAAAAATATTACATAACAAACTAACATGAAATGTTAACAACAATTAGAAATAAGCATAACATCCACATTCAGTATGTAATTTGGCAATTTCTTCAGAGGATGTGACTGACTTAAAAAAAACTATTTGATAGGTGAAAAAGGAACATCCAGGCAACCGATCTATGTAACAAAGGGTCTACATTTAATATCCACATGACAACAGGGAGATTCTATCGCCATTTTCATTTCTTGAAGAGATAGACAGAAAAGTAATAGTACAATTAAAATTTTCATTTTTTTTTTCCCTCTTTTTTTTTTTTAAATCCGGAGAGGGGCGGGGGGAGGCATGTTTGGTTCTTAAGTGGAGTCAGTTTACACAAAAGTTGCTCAACTATGAAGAAGAACAGGACCAATTAGCAAAACAGTCTCCATACACCATGATAAAGGAAATAGATGCAGAGAGTGAGGATGAGATGTTGACAAAACAAGACAAAAAGTTTTTTGGTTTTGTTGCAAAAAAACTCAACTCAATAAAAGCCTTTTCCAGAGTACATGTGAATGTGATTTTAGCCCACTCAAAAAAACAAATAAAAACAAAAAATAATTCCTCTAACATGCTGATAACATAGGTCTCATTGTCCTTGCATATAATGTCTGATAAATACTAATGAAGAAATGCAAGCATTCCAAAACACTCCAAAGATTTTACCAAACAATGAAATCTTAATGAGGCTCAATTTGGTCTTAGATTGATGGTAAAATTTTTGCACAAAACAGTACATAATAAAAATATGCTACTTTAGAAGAGACCTTCAAGCCCAGCCGAAAGATGATGGAGAAAGAATAAAAAACAAGAAAGAAAGAGCAATGAGACCAAAAGGCGAAGAAATGTATGCAGCATACATGCCATGCAAATTAATATGAACTCCAACCATTTGACTAGAATGCTTGACATAAAATATTGCCCAACAAGCGCCACGGAAGCAAATAACACAAGTAGCTCATTCAAATAGACCTAGACAAGAAAGCTTCCAGCCGTTGGTTGTGATGCTTCCATACATCAGCACCATGCTTAGACATCAAATCCAGATTTTCCAGCCTGCAAAGTCAATAAGTTAGGAGACAGCAAGCAGATTTCCATATTGAATGATTCAACAAAAACAAAAAAACAATCTTCATCCAGTTTTAGTGCAATGCTCCATATGTTCAAACTACGATAACCATGAAAATTGAACCACCCAAAACCCTTATTCAAAGTACTCGGAATTGGCTTGGAGAATCTTATTCCTTCATCTTACTCAAGCTTGGGCAGAAAACTGAAAAATATTGGACTTACATGAAAAGCACGCAATTAAAGTCATTGCCTTTGAACCTTTGAAAAGAATCTCTCTTCCAACATCCTGCTGTGACTTTGAATCTCTCAATCACTTATGAGGATTAACATTAGGATTTCCATGAATAATCAGATTCAAGTGCCTCATTAATCTATCAATGCACCACCCTAAAACTTAAAAGGACGTTTGTCTCCATCAAGATATCCACTTTTTTGCAGGAAAGTTCTGATCTTACATGGAATTGCCCTCAGACTCAAGATTGCTTTGAAGCACAAAATGATATATCAAAGAGCACTCACAGGTGCAAGATATGAATGATGATTCCTATGCAAATACAAGAGTTGGTATGAGTTCGAGCATGTGCGTGCTAGTATGGTATAGAGACAAACACGCGCTCATTTACGTGCGTATGACAAAAACAACTCTTGTTAGTAAAAAATTTTGAACTAGAAACCAAATAAGCAAGCATGTGTTCGAATATTGGCCATATCATCTGAAATTCTAGTGATACCTTTTAGCATCAAGGTTAAGATAGTCACCTTACTATTTGATGCTGTAGTGAGCTTTGAGCATTTTCTAGGTGTAATTTCCAAGCATTAGCATCACTGCGTTTGCTGACAGGTGGCTGCTCTAGAGTATAGCGAGCCATTTCTAGGTTCACAGGAGGCTTGCCAGCCCTAACACGTTCATATTCTCTGGCAAGCATAGGATGGTTCTGCAATGACATTATCGTAATTGGAAAAAGAAAGCTTACATTTAGCAATCATAAGAAATATACTTCTTTTGGGGGTACACAGGACCACAAGCAAATATCTAAAACCATCACAATATAATAACTATGAGATGTACAAATCATACGAAAGTGACGAGGAATAATTGAGAGAGAAATTTTAAAGTGAAACAAAACACAATCATCCAGGGTGCTGGACAGTTATGCCTAAAATGAAGATTTGAAGATAGTAGACCCACTTTTCTCAATTTGGCTATAATTGCACATGAATTTTGATAAGTACATAATGCCAACAGTGTCACAAATATTGGGATAAAAGCTTGAACTAAAAGAAAAGTTTCGCACACACAATCCAAACTCTGGGACTGTTTCACAGTTGCATCTAACTATCAAAGAACTGAAGAAATTCTTAAATCGCAAAATTACCTCAAAACTGGACTTGGGTGCTGAAGGAAGATTTTTTAGGAAATCGGCAGGCTTCTTTGTGCTCCTCCTCATCTCCTCTTCAACTAATCTATCAACAACTGCCTTCACATTTGGGTTACCATAGTCTTCGTCAATATAAGGCAGTGCGTCAATAATCTCCTCTGCTGAGGTAGCACGCCAGGAAGGCGGTGCTTCAAGCATTAAAATATCACCATTTCTTGCCATTTCCTACCAAGTTGCTAGCAGTTAAACCCCAAGCCCCTGAACACCAAGGAGTTACGTGTTTAGCACTTGTGCGGTGGAGTAAGAGGCCACATAGAAAATTTCACAAGAAGTATAATTGCACTTTGCGCATAGGTAGATAAAATATGACTCCTATTATAGGGAGTTAACACATTGTTTACACTTAAGCAGTGAACTTAATCACAATTTGACTGTTTTCAATTTGGAATTCCTTAATTATCTAACAACTCTGATTAGTTCCAATCAGGCCACAAGCAACATGTGACCTTAAAATCCATAGCCCTGGTTTTTTCTGTGTAACTCAAACAAAACCTGTCATTGTGATTCCACAAAAAGGGCAATCTGAAAGCCTCAACTGTGAACAATCAGGTTTCTTACGAGAACCAATCTAAGTTGCCAGCCAAAGGGTGTAACGACCCTTACCCGAATCATTACTATCAACAAGTATCACAAGGAATATCTACCAAAGTTTTGGCAGAGCGTCCTTTGTATTTTGGATATTTTGGACATTCCAAAATTTCCTCAACCTGTAAATGCCTCTTATAACACTCCATATAATTATCAACATATACCATAAAGTCAATATATACCACATTAATCTACCCACAATAAACCTTCCCATAGTTCTAACTATTTAACTACTACGACAATCTCAAATGATACCACTAAATTTAATGAGAGGTCTTATAATGAGCAACTTCAAATAAAAATTCAAAAGAATAACAATAAAATAAATGAATAATCAAAGGTCCATTTAAACTAAACAACATAGGTAAGCTACCGAGTCCTAAAAATAACAGTGTTTTCAAGGCGCCAAGGCGATCTCTAGGCAATTTGTCTTGTCTGGGCGAGGCGTAGCCTAGACTTGGCCTAGGCGATAAAAATAATTATTTATAGGTCCCTGAACAGTCCATATACATAAATATATATATCTAACTATATTTTCTATAATGAATGTTAAATTTTCATAAAATAATAAAAAACACTTCATATTAATTAAAATCATGTCCACAAATTGTTGGACAGCAAACATCTATCGCTGACGGTCGCCAGAGATGTCAACGATGTTTCTTAGTCGGAACAAATGGTAAGAATAGGCTTAGGGAGATAGAGGTTCGAGGGTTTACTGTAGAAAGGGAGAGTTTTTGTTTTTAAAGATTTTTAAAAAAAAATTAGAGAGACCCCCTTAAACTTTTTAAATATTTACACAAACCCTCACTGTCTACCTAGCACTACGCCTAGGCAACACCTTGAAAACACTGAAAAATAATAAGCAATACAATGATAAATGGCTCTACACAATCTTTGATGCATGCTCTTGATCCTTGACTTCAATCTACTTGGGTTTTTTGCTACCTTGTATAGTATTGAAAAATAGAAGCTAGTGATGAGTTGAACTAGCTTGTGAGTAATGCTATGGCAAACCATCATTATCATAATCAAATAATAGGTAGCCACAACTAATCAATGGAAGAGAATGCATAAATGTAAGATTAGTAATAACATATAGCTATCATGATGCATGCGTGACCTATATGCATGGATCCACGTACAACCACTTAACTAGAAACTTCATCAAGTACAAGACTCATATTACAACGCCCCTCGGTCAAGGGAAAATTAGTTCCTTCATACTTAACCAGCTATGAGAAGCTGTTAATGTCTTCACCTGTCCTAAATTTCAACCTGGATACACAGTTGCTACTCACATTGACATCGCTTTTCCGGCTTAAGTCATTGTTAACTGCTTCCTCAAATGTATGGCTAAAGTCCTATGTTACCCAAACTCTTTACTTTAGCCCGACGTACCCGTGTCTGACACTTTATGATGCGACATGGGTATGGAATATGCGTCCGACACTTTGGATTTTAAAATATTACTATATAGATTCTTCAATGGAAAGAAGAGAAAACATGAAAGAAGATAATGACTAATAGGTGAAATTCACTTGAGTAGGAGAACAAAACAAACAATAAATGAGTGAAAAGAAGAAAAAAGGAAAAAATGACATATAATATAGCGAAGTCCCCGTATCCCAGAATTTGAAAATGAACAAATCAGACCTCTAGATATGTACTCGTATCCGACACCCATACCCGAGTCCAGGTAACATAGGGCTAAACATGTCAACGTTTGTAAAAGTACCTTGGTATTGACTCTCACTCCCAACACAAATTCTCGCATCTAAATGCCAATTTGATGGCCCTTGTGTTCTCTTTGAGGATTCCACCCAAATGCATACCATACATCGCATAAATCGAACAAAATAATATTTGTGGTCTCCAAGCAATACTTATACCCCCAAGTTACAAGGCATCCCATACCACCAGGTAATTAAAAGGCTGCTAATATTGACTCTACAAAGTTGTATGCTAGTCACCTAATAATGTAGATTCCAAGCATCAACCAAATCCATTTCAATCAACCAGCTGCTAATATTGTCTTAAAATAACATATATGATTTTATTTTCAAAAGACTGTAGTTTCACGTTTTTACTAATTAATTACACATTCTATAATCAGAAATGAGATATCAATTGTCTCACAAAACCACATACCACAACCCACCAATTTCTAGTGAGTGATGAAACTATAGCCTATCCCACCAAATTCCAGTAGTAGGCACACTGCATACATGTGAAGTCACTATTTTTTATACACCAAATTTCAGTGAACGCAAAATAGTGAGATATGACCCAATTCACCAATTTCCAGTGAGCGACAATCAACCACCTTCCTCGGCATAATTGACATTTATTTCTAATTCGTGCATGATTTCAAAACGTAACCTATAACAAACGCAATTTGGAGTAATACAAACAATTTCTATCAATGAGTTTTTTTTACTCAATTCTAAAGTATTTCACCAACTTGAAACCTCCATGCACCAATTCCAAACATGACTTGAAGCTATATTAGATGAATGCAATATGACATGCTACCCTTTCAATAAAATATAAGGTTTTCCATCAAAATGAATTTTCTTAAAACACCATTGAAATTTTTTACCACTTCACATAAAAATCTTATAATTCTTAAAAACTCTCTTCATGGCTAAAATCATTAAAGAAAATACAACACAAAACAATTTTTCACATAGCATTTTTTACAAAATGGACACATATGATGGTACAAGCAACAAGGGTAAGAAAGAAAATACTCACGGCCATTACGAAAATTGCTTCCTAGAATTGGTGCAAACCTTAATTCTTTAGAATTTTCTAAAGCCTCTAAAACCACCACATTGCAATAACATAGAAGTAATAAATTAACGCATCACTAGTATACTCTTATTTTTATATTAGAGTTCTAGGCCTCACATGAGACTCTAGGCTCTTCATTGAAAAAATTCTTTAAATTAGTATATGTATGTGTGTGGAAGAATTTCTTTAAATTCATTATTCTTGTTTGGGTATTTTTTCCAATTAGTTAGTTCATAATGAAATGTTAAAATCTTAGATATAATGTAAAGCTCTCAAACTTTCAAATATTTTCTCAAATAAGTGTTATGCATTTATTAAAAATATAATTTTTTTCAAACTTAGCCTTCATCTTACCGATTATCTAATTCGCATTCAACGAACATAATGACCATTAGGTTACACCATTCCTTTACATATTTCATCAACATTCACTAATCAATAAAGTTAGGTTCTCACCTCTTAGACATTTTATCAAGCATTTCAATCTAGGCTTTCACGCATCCCACTAAATCTTGCATTTAGGTCAAGAGTCTTTCCAATCCTTAATGTTAATCACGTAAGTTACTCCTTCAAGGCATTTCATCAAACACTCAACAAGTACAAAGTAAGCATTCAAGATTCCTCCTCTTCTTTTATAAATTCTAAACTCGATCTTGGTTAGGGAGATGAAAAGTACATTACAAAGATAAAATAAATACTCTTCACCACTAGTTTAAATGATGAACTCGAATAAATAATCACTTTGAATACCTATTGAAAGCCCTAACTTTGAATCAATGATATAAAGTTATTCTATTAGAACTCAAGGTGTTCTAATTTACTAATGAAAGAATTAACCCAAAGAAAAATGTTAGGTAGTGTTTGGTTGGGTATTCAAAAATAATTTTTTTTTTGTTTTTGTTTTTAGGGTACCCCAAAAGTACAATTAGAAAAATTGGAAAATGACAAAATGTCATTTCTCAAGTTCTTACTTTTTTGTGAGAGAAGATTAGAAAATTGTTTTTCAAAAACTACTCCACCAAACATGTTTGTTATTATTTTCTTTTTCTTTTACTATTTGAAAACTGAAAATGGTTTTTGAATTATAAACCAAACACAACCTTATTTTACATTAGCTCAATCTCAATAGCAATAGCGTATCTCTTTACTTGTTGGAACCTTTCTAAATTGCCACTTTTTTACTCCTTTTGTTTGATGAAGCATGGGATTTCTTCATCCATTTCTTCCTTCGTTGTGCGATACAAAAGGAATTCTCCACTTCCTCAATGTAGAGAAGTGTGAGGTCTTCTTTGGTGCTCTTGATTTTCTTCCTAGCTCACTCTACGGCTGATAAGAAGAGATAAATCCCCTTCTCTCTCATTTATGTTAACAACATTTATTAATTATCATTTTAATTTATTTTATTCTGCCTTTACTTTTATAATGTTTATTAATCTTCAGCCACTTATCGACTGATCTAAAGTTAACCATGTTTATTGCTCATTATTTGTAGTAATTTTTTTTTAAAATAATTTGTTTGTTGCTCTAAGCAAAAATGCAAAAAAAAAAAAAAAACAATCAATAGAATAATTAATTAATTAATTATTTAAATAAAATTGGGGGTGTTACAGAGGGATTCCTCTGGTCTCACAATAAACCTCTTTCGAATTAGACCATATAGAACTAATCCACGAAACCCTAGATTTCTTCCAATGATAAATTCACAACTAATAAGTTAAAAAATAATAATAATAATAAAAAATCAACTAGTCAAGGAATTGAAACTAAAAATGAAGAAAGCTTCAAAGCGATACATATCCATTACCCTCAATCAAAACCCCTAAAAAGGTCACATGATGAAACCCTACCCCCAGTGTTTCCAATCAAAAAATGAAACAACAATCAGTGTTAGATACAGATATTTATCGAATAGAAAGAGATATAGAGAAAGAAAAAGTACTGTTTTTAGCAGTGAAAGAAGGATCTTGCGAAGCTCTCTCTTATCAAACACACGCAGGAACGAAGAAGACGAAGATACTTCGCGAGTTCAGAGGTAACAAGAGCGGGAAGAAGGTGTAAATGTAATCTCTAGAGTCTGAAACTACGTGGGCTCTAACGTAGCCCAATGGGCAAAACCCAATTATGAGGCCAGGCTTCGCTAAATTACAAGAAGGCCGTGAACGTAAGAACCACCAGTTAAACAGGTGCAATGGGTTTGGGTGGAACCAAAATTCAACCTAAATCGTTTAAGTTTGGAAAAAATAAAACCGAAGCCGAATCAAATTTACTCTTTAACTTAATCCAATAATTAGTTCGGGGTTGGTCATTTGGGTTGAAATAATAATTATTATTTTTTTATTAAAAGAAAACAACTTCAACTTTAAAAGAGAAAAATAATAGAAAAGAATGTAAGAAGAAGAAGAATAAATTCAAATAAAAAAGAAAAAGAAATAAAGAAGAAGAAAAGTTGAGAGGCTTCATGTAGGGCCAAAAAAAATTGTAATTTGGATATGAGATTTTAAGGGTTTTGTTAATTTTGTGATTTGATGACTTTAAAGGATAAAAGATTTAAAGGGTCAATGTTAGGTTCAGTTTGGGTTGGGTTAGGTTAGGTTCTAACGATGTTAACTCATAATCCAACTTAAATCGTTCGGGTTGAAATTTTTAAACTCAACCCAACTTAAATACTAGATTAACCCAACCCATCAGATTGAGTTCGATTCAATCTAGGGGTGTAAGCAACCCGACCCGACCCGACCCGACCTCTTAAAATTTATTTATATATAATAATAATAATAATAATAATAATAATAATAATAAATTATTACATACAAGGCCTCTAATTAAGAAGTCTCATAACCCTCAATTGATTTTTTTTGAGTTGTTGGGTTAGATGGTAAGAAGAATATGATAAGATGAGTATTTGAGACTGAAAGAGAAAAAAATTTCATTTTAGTCTCACATTGCTTGTTGGAAAAAATGAGAGACTCTCATTCTCTATAAAAGCTCATCAACTCCCTATTCATCATCATCTTCATAAGTCTAGTTTAAGAATAACTTGACTTTTACATATATGAGTTCTTCTAAAAAAGATAAATCTCATCTTTTAAAGCTTAAATAGTAGTTTAATAAGCTGGATATATAATAATCCAACATATTTTATTACTAATATAAGTTTAAATAGTAGTTATTAAGCTTTTAAAAAAATTAGGCTATTTAATGTGTCACGACCCACTATCTGTGACATTATGACTGGCATGGAACCCTCTGGTATACCCTCTATCGGTACACCCGGCATTCCGTCAGCCTAACACAACACAAATCCCAAAAAAACACAATCCTATAAATGCATCCATCTAAACATAATCCACAATAGTAAATAAAAATATATTACATCTCCAAAATACCAAGTATAAAATTTAATAAGTTTACAAATTTATACAAAACCAAACACACCCCATCTATGTGTTAAATATACATATACTAGGTGTTATCATGTACATAATATCAAAATACAAAAATATACAACACCTATATCAACAAAATACCAAGGGAGTGCTCTGCAGTCAAGTCTTTCCATTCTCTTTCTTATTCGAACTTGAAATTGTAAGAATAAGGTGTGAGTTGCAACAAACTTAGTGAATGTCTTTTACAAGTAACAATATACATGCATTTATATAAAACATGACAAGATCATAAAAACATTTGAAATAATATGGTGATGAAACAAGATTACATACATGTCAATATAATGCATCATGTCATAATCAAGACAATGCATATCCTTTTCTAAACATGCAAATGCAAGCCTAACACCTCCTGAGCAAGGGCGATCAAAGACCTGGTGCACGACACACAACACCCGATCCGACCAAACAGTACTTGTATTCTAGTAGGATTTCTGGGGTCGTGCAGCATGTAGATTCAACTTAAGTTATCCTACCTATACACAAGCTATAAAACCCTCTGTCAGGTCCACAATTGGGGATCACCGCTAGACTTACGAGACTTCCCAAAGGAAATCACAACTAGGAGACCCAACCAAATTGTTAATCCTATAGATTATGCTCAAATTCATTTCATGGAACATTAAAACATGCACAACACTTATATATATCAATTCAAATCAGTTTACGTAATACAATGCCACATATAAAGAAACCAAATGTAAAGGGACACTCACAACTTGATTGGCTAGACTTAGTCAATTCAATCCGATCAAAGAAAATACTAGGATGCACCAACACACTCCTAAGCACTACAACCTCCAATTGGCCTCTTTTGGTTACTTAGATCATTTACAAAACCTTGCAAATGACATGGTTCACACAATACTGAAAATCAACCTTAAAGTGTGTCAAACGATTATGTTTAAACCTAACTACATAGCCAATTAAGATTCTAAAATAATCAAACCTATGAGCCAATTCAATATTGCTCAATTTAAATATTTAATACTACATTAACTCACATTTAACTCAATTGAATGCAATAGGTTGATCTAACCACTATACTACAAGGAATTCAATCATAAATAGGGTTAATTAGACTAATTTCATGTCAATTTGATCAGTTGACATCAATTAGGTCAAAATCCCCAAATTTATTGCAATTTTCCAATTCACATGGCCTAGGCCGAAATTGCACTACGCCTAAGGTTTTCAGCCATCAAAATCAGTAAATTGGACCACTACACATCCACATTTACCCATCTATTCAACATGCATCACATGCAAGTCCAATGGCGAATCCTAAGTCCAAAATCTAGGGTTAGGTCAAATATACATAACCCCTCCAATTTCTTACAAGAAATTGAGGGTTTTACCTTCAATAGGTTTCCAATGGCCTCTAATCAAACATATATGACATGCAAGACTTAACTCCTAAAGGTGTTCTTCCACCACCCTCCTTAAATTTTGGGATTTATGTGTGGAAACACTCACTAGGGGTTGCTTTAGGTCAATGAAGGCCTCTAACATCATAAATAAGCCTAAAATAGCCTAAACATGCAAACCCTATGTCAAGAACCCACTAAATTTGGGATTCATAGTAAACCCTAGGTCAAAATAGAGCTTGCAAACACACAAGAAAGAAATAGAAGGAAGAAAATGAGGAAAAATGATATACTTTAGAGAATTGTTGGACATGAAAGCACCAAAACCCTAATCTTTTCTCCTTTTTTTCTCCTTTCCCCTTCTTTTCCTCTTCTCCAAGCTCATTTCCCTCTCTTCCAAGTGGAAAAAGTGCAAATGAGCCGAAAAAGTGTGTTATTTGCTTATATAGAAGTGTTGGGCCCACACATAAAAATTTTCCAAAAACTGAACAAAATAGTTTTCCTAGCAAGGAGCACATTCCTCTAAACATGGAGCGCGCTCCACCAGTAAAAAATCACAAATTTTCATTTTTCAGGTTCAAGGAGCGCGTTCTTTCAAGGATGAAGCACGCTCTTCCAGACTGGTGTTTTGCAAATTTTCGGATTTTCATCAAGGAGCGCGCTCCTCCAATCATGGAGTGCGCTCTATAAGAGACAGGAAAAAATTTCAACTCGGCCAGCTTCAAGGAGTGCGCTCCTCCATTCATGGAGCGCGCTCCATCAAAGACCTGGAACAATTTTCTTCTTTTAAGCCCATGGAGCGAGCTCTTGCTTCCAAAACCCATTTTTTCATGTTTCGATGTCGAAATGGTCTCCGATGATTCCGAAACTTCACGCGCACTTTAAACGACATACAAGCATGCAAAGACACTCGAACTTACGCGTGTCGAGCATCAAAATACGTATATGTATATATATATATATATATATACTATACGGGTACTCTATGGGCCAAATAACGTCATCCAAAGGTACAGGTGCTACATAATGGGGGCCTAACCCGATTGACTCGACCCGACTTTAGGTCTAGTGGCATCGGGTCCAGCCCGTTGCCGATAAAAGCCCGATCTGACCAGACCCGATTTCACCCCTAGTTTAATCAAGTTGCTTAAGTTGGCTTATTAGTTAAACACAAACGTGGACTTCTATTTCAACCTCAACAGTCAACACAATTGCTTTTAAATGTTGTAATGAAAATAACATTTTTTTTTTGAGGTAAGGGAATAATAGAAATTTACGTTCTTACTAATTTTTTTGGAGTACGGCTACAAACACCCTTAGACACTGTTAGCCAATACCGTAGTGCGAGGATGAGTTCTTGATTCGAACTCCCAACCTTTAGGGTGGGAGTGCTTGCTTTCCAACTGTTGAACCAACCCACCGATAGTTATATTATGAGATTATTTAAACATTTATATATATATTTGGTTTGAAAGTAAATTTATAATGTGACATGTTATAAATTGAGTAAAACATGTAAGATTTTGGAATTTAAGTTAAGTAAACTAACCCGACCCCAGCTAATTTGAAGTCAGTGGGGGTTAGATTGAGTTCGATTAAACTGACTTAATTGAATTGTATTAGTATTAATTGTCGTAAACACCCTTAATTAGAAATGATGAGCGTCCGTTTTTCATTATATTGAAGATGATGAAGGGGCAGAGCCTATACTCAAGTGTGCTACTTGTATCTAGGGTTCCCTTAGATCATTTTTGAGCCGAATACATTGGGCAGTTTCAAGATGATTTAAGGGCCTTAAGTGTGGATGCAAGGTTTGCAGTAGAAGGACTTGGAATAGTAATCTATTAACGCTAGACGATAGGTAGACTTAAATTAACATAAACAAACTCAACTAAAAATAAACAAAAAGTTCTTATAATTGGTATGTCGACTTAGCTCATGAATCACAATAGATAGAGTGGTGCGAAAAAAGCAAAATCATGTAGTTGATGACCTCATGTAATTGAAAGAATACTTAAGTTGAGTTGAATCAAGCTAATTATTTGGACTTGGGTTGATACATGGGCAACTAATTACGCGTGGCGAGCATCAAAATATGTATATATATACGTATGCATATATATATATATATACATATACTCTACGGGTACTCTATGGGCCAAATGACATAATCCAAAGGTACGGTTGTTGCATAATGGGGGCCTAACTCGACCTTACTTTAGGTCTAGTGGCATCGGGTCTAACCCGTTGTCAATAAAATCCCGATTTGACCTGACCCGATTTCACCCCTAGTTTAATCAAGTTGCTTAGGTTGGCTTACTAGTTAAACACAAACGTGGACTTCTATTTCAACCTCAGTCAACACAATTGCTTTTAAATGTTGTAATGAAAATAACATTTTTTTTAGGTAAGCGAATAATATAAATTTACGTTCTTACTAATTCTTCTGGAGTACGGCTATAAATACCTTTAAACACTGTTAGCCAATACCGTAGTCGGAGGATGAGTTCCTTGATTTATACTCTCAACCTTTAGGGTGAGAGCGCTTACTTCCCAATTGCTAACCAATTCACCGATAGTTATATTATGAGATTATTTAAACATTTTTATATATTTGGTTTGAAAGTAAATTTATAATATGACATGTTATAAATTGAGTAAAACATGTAAGATTTTAGAATTTATGTTAAGTAAACTAACCCGACCCCAGCTAATTTGAAGTCGATGGGGGTTAGATTGAGTCCGATTAAACCGACTTAATTGAACTGTATTAGTATTAATTGTCATAAACACCCTTAATTAGAAAATGATGAGGGTCCGTTTTTCATTATATTGAAGATGATGAAGGGGCGGAGCCTATACTCAAGTGTGCTACTTGTATCTAGGGTTCCCTTAGATCATTTTTGAGCCGAATACATTGGGCAGTTTCAAGATGATTTAAGGGCCTTAAGTGTGGATGCAAGGATTGTAGTAGAAGGACTTGGAATAATAATCTATTAACGCTAGATGATAGGTAGACTTAAATTAACATAAACAAATTCAACTCAAAAAAATAAATAAAAAGTTCTTATAATTGGTTAGCTCATGAATCACAATAGATAGAGTGGTGCGAAAAAAATAAAATTATGTAGTCGATGGCCTCGTGTAATTGGAAAAATACTTGAGTTGAGTTGAATCAAGCTAATTATATGGACTTGGGTTGATACACGGGCAACTAATTCCTATGGCATCAAATATCTTAACTGTATTAGTGTATAGAGTTAATCTTAGAAATTCAACTATGTTAGTCTTTATTTTTAAGAAGTGTTAAAATGATTCAAAATATATACTTAAAATTATACTTAAATTGATATGATAATACATCACGTCATTAGAGAAAAAAGAAAAAAGAAACACTTACTACTCATCATATATTATATTGGCATAGATATAATTTTAGATATAATTTTAGATATAATTCTTAGGTTGTAAAAATATTTCTTTTGTTTTTTTTTTAAACTCCTAACCTATGTTAATATTCAAATTTGATTCCTATACTTTTCAATAATCTAAATTTAGTAGTTATATTTTTAAGTCATTGATTTCATGATTATGGATATGTCGTTTCACTTAAAAATACAATATTAGCATTTTCTTATTTATAATTAGAGTACACAACAATCTCGAGGAAGATTAAGTAACGTGGGTAACTGACACGCTGCCATGACCTATACAGCATGTATAAGTAGTAAATGTACCACAAAGCTTGCAAACGTTGAAATATGCAATACAAGGAATGACAGATGGAGGGAAGATGATTGGCCGAAAGTGATAAGCGTTAAGTGTAAGGTTGAAGTTCGTGATACAAACCCAAAAACGAAGCAATGAAAGATCGATGTGGGCAGAGCCAAATAATCTTTATTAATAAAAAATGGTTGATTGGACTCACTCGAAATGACAACACGGCAGAGATGAACCGTCTTTTTATGATTCAGACGCAACGCGGAGTACACACACCCTGGTCAACCACTGTTGTTTCTTCTACCTGAAAACTCAATTGAATATTTTTTTCTCAAAATCCCGAATGCTACAGGGCTTGTCATAATTTAAGACCATAAATAATTGCATGATGCTTGGATAATGGTTTCGTATCATAGAATTTTTTTAAAAGTATTTTTTTAAGAAATGTTTTTATTAAAAACGTTTTTAAAAAAAAGCTAATTTTTCTGTATTTCTTTTAAAAGTTGAAAATTATATATATATTTATCATAATTTAGTTAAAAATAAATATTATCAAATATTTTTAAAAATATTTTTATTTTAAACATATTTAAAAAAATTAGATACCAATAAAAAAATTATGCATGATATTAATTAAATCTATTTAAAATATTTTAAAAAGGTATATTTAAAATATATATTTAAATCTATACATAAGACGATAGTGATTTTAAACATAATTATTTTAATGTAAAACATTTCTTTATTTCAAATAGTCATTAGCTCAAATTAGATGTATTTTATAAGTATTTTAGTTTATTATTTAATGATACATTTGCATATTTTTAAATATAAATAGTTTTTAATTGAAAACGGAGAAAAACCACGATATTTAATAATTTTTAATTAAGAATATTTTAAAGTAAAAATTTACTGTGGTTTCTTTAAAAATACATAAGTGTTGTAATCGTGATCTCAAATTAATTCACAATAAGAAATAATCTTTACAAATTACTCTTTCCTTTACCAATACACATATCTAATTATTTATATAATAAGAGTAATGTTTATTTTTTAGACATATTGTATTTAGAATTGTTAGATTATTTCAAATCACATATTAGTTGCACCGAATTACGTAATTAATATATGATTCAAGTTAATTTAACAACTTTTAAATATAATATTAAAAAAGTGTGTTAGAAATATATGCTATTTAAATATTTTTATATAATAAATATAAATAGTAGTACATGTAGTTGCACCTTTTGTGTAATTAAAGTAAGATTTTTATATTAATTAAACAAGTTTTTACGGGCTAGTTTGATGCACAAAAGAATAAGATATAATTATTTTTATAAAATTAAATTAAATAAAATAAAATAAAATAATTTAAAAAATATATAATAAAATAAAAATAAAAATAAAATTATTTTTTATTACATCTTAATTTAAAGTTAAATATAAGTTTAAGACTAAAAAAAAGTCTTATCTATCTTATTCCGTCAAGCAAACGAGTCCTAATATAACATGATCATAATATATACTCAGTTTTCTCCTTTTTTTTTAATTTTTAATTTTTATTAAAGGAAAGAATGCAGCCTGACGGCCCTTACTTAACCATGCGTTAGAAAGAAAGCGTGCAATGGTGCACTGAGATGATTAGTAACTCATCTCCTTTACCCATTTCATGTAATAAGATAAAAGAGTAGAGTTCTTTCTTTTGAATTAAAAGTAGTAGTAAAAACAAAAAAAAAAAAAATATATATATATATATATATATAATGGAGGGTTGAAATCGTAGGTCTGGCCAGCTGGTTGATTGGATATATTAGAATAGTACGATTGAGCTCTGGAAGAGCTGATATGAGTTGTAAACTTTGATTTGATACCCAAATGTACCATCCCTTTTATTACACACACTACTAATAGTCTCTCGCTCTAGTACTGAAGCTCTGCTGTAAAATCCCCTTTCTCAGCCGACTTAGATTTCTCTGTCGGCCAGCCATTTCCATCTCTAATATAAACCACCCTCTCTTCCTTCCTCTCCTCATTTTTCACTCTTACCATCTCTTACTACTTCTACTTTCATGTGTTTCTTTTAATAATGGTGGTGGGCTTCTTAATTAATGTTAACAATATTGTTGTGCATTAATTTGTTTGTATTGAGTAAAGGGAGCTCTCTTCAGTCCAGTTCAAGATGGTTTGGAGCTAATCTTTGCTGCTATCTCGTTGGTTCATGAACACATCTCATACACACAACATGCATGGAATAATTAAGAAAGATGATACATGATGATGGTGATGATGATGATGACGGAGAAGATGATGGATGGATGTGTTTTTGATCGAACGATGCAGGAGCAGAGTTTGGTTTTGACTGTCCTGTCTTGGACTGAAGGGAGCTCCCTTGTTATCTATTCTCCTCTCTTAAACCTTTCCATTGATCTTTGATTAAGAAACCTCAAGTATTACTATCTTCAACTTATTCTTTTCATTTTTTAAATTTTTATCTTGCAGGATTTTTAAGAAAAGATGGAGGGGGAGCTCTTGGACTATATTGTTATGGTTTCTTTTTGATCAGTCACATTAGGTCTAATGTTTATAATTGTTTGTATTTAATTAATTACTATGATATATTAATTTGCATGCAAGACTATTAGCATGTTTTTTATTACAAAATATTGGTTTCATCAACATGGTCTATGAAAAGTTAGTATTCTTCAATTCTATAGATGAACTTTGGGTGAAAAAATATGGTGTTTAGAAAAACTCTACCCAACAACAATTGACTCTGAATCACATAACTTATTATTATTTTTTTTAAAGTTTAACATTTCTATCAATTTTGCTCACTCCATAACCCCAATGTAATTCATGATTTATAATTTAATGATCGATTCCTCTTCCATGTTAGAGCATGCTCTAATCTTTCTGGTTTTGTGTTGAACAGTGCAAGCTTCTTGAATGCAGAACAATGAGATTATTAATATCTGTGGCTCAGAAACTTTCTTTGAATGATACAAGACGGCTCTTCTGGTCCGAAACTTGACACCATTGCAACAAGCTCAACAGACAAAAAATAAAAATAAAAAGGGCCTTTGAGATCAAACTTGCATTTTGTAATGGTTTGATCCTGAAAAAATAATCTGTAAAACATCCTATTCTTCCTACAAGATTATTGAAACTGAAATGTGTTCTACAATCTTACGACAACATCATTATGCAACAAGCGACATGTTTGCGTAGAGAAGTGTGTAGAATAGCTCGACTTCTTTTAAGCCAGCGATGGTCCGAATGAACCGATTGGTGGTTGGGTCTTCAAGCAGCAATGGACCCATCTGAGCTACTTGAGGCAGGAGCTTAGCTAGAGGTACCCCTTTCGATAAGCTGCTTGATTGAGCTCCAAAATCTGATGTCAGTGTTTCCACGACTGATCTCAAGCATATTTCCATTACATTCTGGAATTCCGTACTGCAAAAGTTTAGGCATTAGCATATTCGTTAGAAAGAACAAATTTGTAGTAAATTATCTTACATGCCTATTTTACAGTCACTACAGCTGAAGCGAGCTCCAGAAGTGTGTGCAAGTCTTGAATTTGCACAAGACATGGATATCCCCATTGACCATTTGGTAGGAGACTTAACTGTAATATCAGCCATAGCAATTCAAGAGCACAAGCACACTAAGGAAGGTGAAATCTTGGAGGATTGCAGACAGCTCTCACAAAGGTGGCAGGCCTACTATCATTATTAAGGCTATAACCCAAGAGAATTTAACCAGGTGGATCGTAGTTAAAGTAAATATGATTTGTCTATGAACTAGAGTTGCGTATGACTTGAGGAAAGCCCTTGTTGTAGTAAATCTTGCATCTCCAATTCCAGTTCTATAATTTTATTTATTTTTTCCTTTTGTATTTGCTTTCAAAATAAATGTCTTCAATGTATGATGCAATGGAACTCAAAAGATTGATTGAAAAGTGTGTTTCTTGTGTTGGTGCAGTATAATTTCTTAGTACAATCAATTTTTCAACAAAATTGTTGGAGAAAAGACTATATTCATTGCAAGATTTCAAAAAGTTACAGAAAACAAGGTTTCACTTCTTTTTTGTTTAGTTACTTCTCCCGAAACCTTGCTGATCTATTCAAACATGGGAGATTAACTGCAATGATGTGTTTTCTGTTTACCTTGTGGAGCAGATTAATTAGCACATCTCTTAAGTGAGGAGTTAAATTTCTTGAAATCAGCCCTCTATTGTAAGATAACAATTTGGATCTTACTGGTGCTGGTTCTAATTGTTGATGATTTTGCTAGGATGCATTTCCTAGATTTAGTAAAGAGAACCAGGTACTATACTAAGAAAATGATTCCAAGTCCAAAATGAAGTTTTTGGTATGATCAATTCTTGTTTTTAATCCATGGATCATCCTGGAGAGGGTAGAAAACATTTAAAGTCCACCCTTTGAAAATGATTCCCAAGTCCAAACACCAGAGCAAGGCTCTAGTTAATTCTAAGAGATGTAGAATAAGCACTCTTGATAGCTAGATGCATAGATGAGAAGTCGAATTAATTCAAATATCAAATAAAATGAAATGATCCACATGAATGGAAGTGGGAAAAGGAAAACTACCTTGATAAGACGGAGCGTGTCTCCATCATGAGTTGGTCTAGTTTGCTGACGTCTGGCATGGATGCTGCATTTTTAAAATTTGATGAAGTGGCTGTCAAGTGTTTGTATGATATTGCATTTTCGGGCAATAAGTAGGACACCCAGTGGTGAGGACCTCCAATGCTCATGAATGTATCCAGTATGTGCACGATTGATTCGCATAGTATAGGCGTGTTGAAATGATCTCTCAAATGCTTTCTGCATATGAAGGTAGCTGAAGGATAAGAAATCCCCACAAATAGACAAAAGAAAATAAGAAAAAAAAAGAAAGATTGCAACTTTTAACATGCATTTCAATTCTGATTGCGGGTTCGTCTAAAACAATTCTCATGGACCTAAGAGTTTTTAAGCAGACCAAACTGCAAAGAAAGGAGAGGATAAAAAAAAGCTAGTATTCAAGTGCCGAAACATAATTCAGTACAAATCTATCACAAACAATATTCAACCTATTAGGAAAGGAGGAAACATAATTCAGTACAAATCTATCACAAACAATATTCAACCTATTAGGAAAGGAGGAAACATAATTCAGTACAAATCTATCATAAACAATATTAAACCTATTAGGAAAGGAGGACCTTGTAGGCAGAGAACAGGTTAGAAACCCTGCGAAAAATGAATAAATAACAGAACAAACCCCACAACCAAAAAATTTAGAAAAAAAATGAGAGCAAAAAGGGCAGCCACCAAATTCATACATCAAACATAATGTTGGGAGTAAATATTTTTCTAAAATCTGAAAAGATGCACAGAACACTTCCAAGCAAGAGGAGAACAGACCATAAGAAGTGAATCCACATTATCCTTATCAGTAACACCTTAATTCAACTAATTAAACGGTTGATGATTAGAAAATACCATAACAACCATGAATAGAAACAAAAATTGATGGCAGCATCAGAATGCTGCATTTGCAGAATTGAATGACAATCAATAGCATAGCATAGAAAGGCCATTTTAGCTGGAACCAAAGGATTCACCTCTACTAGAAAGCAGGTGTTACAAGAATCGCCATTCCACCACTACCAGGTACAAAGGGTGGATGGTCTAGGGAATGTGTAATTGCTGCAAGATCTCAAAAGCCACTCATGTAATTTAGTCCCCTAAACCTTTCATTACCTAGTGATGTTGGTTCCTATTCTCTCTGAGAGGAATAAGAAACAATGTGAGGTCATCCATTTCCAAATTAGAGAAGAATCTCAGAGCATCTTAAGTCTATATTTCTCTACTTTCCATGCAAAGCTTCTTCTAATACATTATGCTTTATCAGTCTGAGAAGTTTTATCATAACAGTGGAAGTCTGATCTTTTTTGCCGAAGTTGGAAACCAATGGCCCTTTCCCCATAAAATATAATTTCATAACTACACCTTTAAAATATACTTGTCATAGTTTGGACACAAGCAGCTTTGGACTAATACTGTCAAACTATAGACAGAATTAGTCCCTAAAAGCCAATCATGGTTAATCCACAACCAACCTCTCCAACCCATCAATGTTACCCACAATTAAAATTTCATTCTTTAAAGACTGATGGGCATAATAAAAACTACTATTTCAAGTACTTTAATTCACATATTACTATCTTGGTTTCCACCAATATATTGTGGATGCATACAACATGCAACAAAACTATCTAAAACATCTATTATTTGCAATGACACGCAAAACTAGAACAATGTTATTAACACGAGAGAATTCTGAGTTGATTAACAAATAATTCTTTTATTGAACACGGTCACTCTTTTAGGTCAATATTCAATCTAAGTCAAATAGGCTTTTTCTCAGTTACAGTGGGTTGGATTGTGAATTCACTACTCTTGACCTATTAAGGGCGAAATCTTTGCCATATAAATAATAAACTCAGGTTGAGATAAGATAAGGTGACATCTTGAAAAGAGAACATGCCGCTCAACAGCTCCAGCTCTAGGCTCATAGAAATAAATTCTGACATGCTTTTTCTTTTTACGAGCAAAACAAATCAGTATTGAATAATAGAGGTAGAATGTACAATTTAGAATACCTATAAAACAGATCCTTTGGCAATCTTCTAATTTTGACACACCTTGAATGGAAAGGTTTTGAAAGAAGAATTAGATCAAACTTGCAGTTGCTACATTTTTTTTTTTTTTTTTTTGAGAAGAGACAATAAAGATATATTAATATGGGAAATAAGTACATATGACATTGAGCATAAGGAATGCTCAACACAACCAGACACAGTAAAACCATCTCTTGCTGAAACCCTCACCCAAACAATCCAGTAGCTCCTTACATTAAAGCATCCCAATTCCAAAACCATTCAGAGAAAGTATAACCTACACCTAGCTTACATGAACTGATCCAACCTGCAGCTAAGGTCTTGGAAGACTCCCAAACAAGCATTTCATCTCTCGACAACCCATTGAATATATATATTTTTTTTGAAAAGAGATGAAATAATATATTAATACTTCAAAAAGAAACAAATGAGACGAGCAAAAGAAATGCTCATGACATGAGAGAAGCACACACCAAGATACAACACTCCTAAACAAAACAGCAGTAACCCCAACCCACAAGAAATTACAGCATAGCAATCCAATTCCTATGCCACTCTGCAAAAGAATAACCAGCTCCGATCTTGGAAGAAGAGACCCATCCAGCCACAGCAACACTAGAGTTCTCCCAACAGTCATCACTACCCTTAATAACATTGCTGAAAATCCTATTGTTCCTTGCACCCCAGATAGACCAAAGAAATCCCACTGAAATGATGCTCCCAATCTCCTTGCATCTTTTACTCGCACCCAAATGATCAAAGGCAAAGCAGTTTTCGACTGTCGAAGGCCTAGAAAATTTTCCAGGCTGCAATATCTCCCATCTCCTCCAAACCTCAGTTGCAAAAGAGCATCTAAAGAAAAGATGATCAACCGATTCATAGTCTTGCGCACACAGATTACAACAATGAGGTGAAAGGTAAACTATGAGGAAGGCGTTTCTGTAATAAATCCTGGGTACAGATTCTCTTGAGGGCCACAAGCCATCCGAACACTCTAATTCTATTTGGAACTGGTGCTCTCCAAATGTATTGCCAAATATTTGAGGAGGGTGTACTAGGGAGATCAGTGAGGAAAGTAAAAAGAGACATGCAAGAATACGTACCTGAGTTTTCTAGGGACCAAAAAAAAGAGTCAGGTACTGATGGTGAAAAATGTATGGAATTAATTCTAGATAAGAAAGGACCAATTTCAGATTCCTCCCTAGTAGTGAGATTTCTAGGAAAGCGAAGCTTCCATGATGGTCGTTCGATAGGGTGAGTGGGGTAATTATTTATGAAAGCTATTATAGGGGCGTTGGGACTATTAGAAAGGCGATACAGGTGAGGGAAAGAGTGCGCTAGGGGTTCATCACCACACCAACAATCCTCCCAAAAGCGGATAGAGTGGCCATTCCCAACTTTTGAAGAAATATGAGGAAGGAAAGTGGAATAAAGGCTATAAATGTACTTCCAAGGGCTTCGAAAAGTAGTGCGAGCAACACTGCCAGATTCTCTTCCAAATGTCCCGTACATACTACGGATGACTTGAACCCAGAGAGCATTATCCTCCTTCATGAACCTCCACAACCATTTTGCAGCCAAAACATGATTCCTTGTTTTCAAATTGCCAATACCAAGGCCACCATGAGCAGTAGGTTTTGAATCTTATCCCAGCTCACAAGATGAAAACTTTGACAGCCGTCCAACCCCTTAAAAAAGAAAGATCGCATTAGCTTTTCAAGTTTGTAGGCCACAAAGGAAGGGATTTTAAACAAAGACATGAAGTAATTAGGCAAAGCCATGAGCACCGACTTTATGAGCACTAATCTTCCACCTCTTGATAAAAAACTTCTCTTCCAGCCACTAAGCCTTGTTTCCACTTTAGAAGCCACCGGATCCCAAAAATCAGATTTTGCAGGGTTACCTCCTAAAGGGAGACCTAGGTAGGAGAGGGGCCAAGACCCTACATCACATTCAATCCTTTGAGCAAGACGGACTACAGCTGCATGATCCATATTGATGCCCACTAATTGACTTTTAGACATATTAATTCACAGCCTGGAAATCTTGCAAAAGTAGTAAAGAACCTCCACCAATCGAAGCACGTTCAAGTCATTCCCGTGGAGAAGGAAGAGGGTATCATCTGCATATTGAAGGTGAGAGATTTCGACCTTGTCCTTGCCAATAGAAAGACCTCGAACAATACTACATTGGGTAGCTTTTTGGGCCAAACTCCCCAAGACATCGACGACCAAGATAAAAAGGAAAGGAGACAGAGGATCTCCTTGCTGAAGACCTCTGCTGGCCGAAAACTTATCTCTTGGCCGCCCATTAATCATAACTAAGTAATTCACCGTGCTAACACAACTATAAATCCAACTCCTCCATGTTTCACCCATGCCTTTGTTGAGCATGACATGATCAAGGAAATCCCAATCCACCGTGTCGTAGGCCTTTGCAAAGTCAGCTTTGAAAATAACCCCCGGTTGTTTTGAGCATCAAAAATCTTCCACCGCTCCGTTTGCAATAAGAACAACATCGATAATCTTGGACAAAAGCAGATTGAGAGCGACCAATGGTGGAGTAAAAGAACACTTCGTAGCCTGTTGGACAACCCATTGAATATCCTATTATTTCTCTCTATCCAAATTGCCCACAAGACGGCAAAGGAAACAATACAACAGATATCTTTCCTTCTCCTTGTGAAACCAGCAACATGATTGGATTTGAGACAATTCTCGCTAGAGCCCGGGGTAATAAACTTCCTGTGAGGTAGCTGTTCCCACTGATGCCAAACCTGCATAGAGAAGGCGCATCGGAAGAAAATATGGTCCACATTCTCATGATCCTATAGACATAGAGCACAACAATGTGGAGAGATACTCCAATGGGGCATACGTCATTGTAGCAAATCCTGGGTACATAATCTGTTGATAGCAGCTAACCAACCAAAAACTTGATTTTTTGTTGGAATTGGGTCCTTCCAAATGTGATGACATAGGGATGTCGACATAGGATCATTGGTATTGTTGAGGTAGGTGAAGAATGATTTACAAGAATAGGAACCCGTGTTGTCCAGAGACCATAAGAAACAGTCAGCTGAAGAAGGGGAGAATCTAGCTTGGTCAAGAGCTGCAAGCATTGGGGCAATCTCAGCAATTTCTCTGTTTGTGGCAGATCTAGGAAAGTGTAGGTTCCATGTGGGAGATTCATTGTTATCAGCTGGGATTTGGGGCAGGGCTACAGGTTTATTGGCTGAGTTAGAAAGGTGATAAAGATTTGGGAAAGAGATGGCAAAGGGGGTAGCACCACACCACGTATCTTCCCAAAATCGAAGAATTTATCCATTACCAAGTTTGGGGGTTATGAAGGGTAGGAAAGCCTGATAAAGGCTGGAAATAAATTTCCATGGACTACGATGTGAGGCATGTGAAGTGTTCCTTGATTCTCGTCCATTACTCATACACCCAAATTTACTTCGAATAACTTTTACCCAAAGAGACTCATCTTCCTTCATAAACCTCCAAAGCCATTTTGCCCCAAGAACCTTGTTCCTAAGCTTGATGTTGCCAATACCAAGACCACCATCAAGCTCAGATTTTTGCACAGTTTTCCAACTAACAAGATGAAACCCCCTACCGTCATCAGCCCCTTTCCAAAAAAAGGTACGTATTGCTCTCTCTAGCTTGGACACCACCTCCCTAAGAGCTCCAAAAAGAGACAGGTAGTAGTTAGGAATTGTTTGCAGCACTGATTTAATAAGAATGAGGCGTCCACCCCTAGACAAAAAACTTCTTCTCCACCCACTCAGTTTTTTTTCAACTTTAGAAATCACCGGATCCCAGAATTCCTTCTTGATTGGATTACCCCCCAAGGGTAGCCCTAGGTAAGAAAGTGGCCAAGTGCCCACATCACAGCCAATTCTTTGTGCCATATCAGAAATTACTAACGGATCCATATTAACCCCCACCAATTGGCTTTTTTGCATATTGACCCGCACGCCTGAAAATTTGCAAAAACAATGAAGGACATCAATTAGGTTTGTGATGTACTCTTCCTCACCATGCAACAAAAATAAGGTATAATCCACATATTTGAGATGAGAGATCTCCACCCTCTCCTTCCCAATAGAGAAGCCTCTGATTAGTGAACATTGACATGCTTTTAGGACAAGACTCCCCAAAACATCCGCGACTAGAGTAAAGAGGAAAGGAGATAGGGGATCCCCTTGTCTTAACCCTCTACTGGCCTTGAACTTGTCCCTAGGCCTGCCATTAATAACCACCGAATAATTTATTGAGCTGATGCAGCCATAAATCCAACTCCGCCACCTAGTACCCATGCCCTTTTTCAGCATCACATAATCAAGGAAATCCCACTCAACAGTGTCGTATGCCTTCGCAAAATCAGCTTTGAACACCACCCCTTTCTTCTTCGAGCTTCTATAATCATCCACTGCCCCATTGGCTATGAGAACCAAATCCAAAATCTGTCTATCTTTAACAAAAGCAGATTGAGAGGGTCCAATGGTCGTAAGGAGGATGGCACGAAGCCGATTGGATAACACCTTGGCAATGATTTTGTATAGACTAGTCACCAAACTAACAGGGCAATAATCAGAGGCCTTTGTAGAGTTTACGTTCTTTGGAACCAAACAAATGTAAGTTTCATTTGTCTTTTTGTTGATGACCCCATTCTCATAAAAATCTTCAAAGGCCTTCATAATGTCCCCTTTCATAACATTCCATCCCTTTTGGTAAAATAGCATGGAGAAGCCATCTGGCCCTACCGCTTTACTCACGTCACAACTGAAAACAGCCTGTCTCACTTCCTCCACATCAAAAGGTTTTTCAAGAAGGGAAGTCATTATTGCTAATTGGAGACCAATGTAACCCATCAATCTCCCAACTATCACCACCACGACCCTCATAAAGCTTCTTGTAGAAACTTACAATGAGGTCAACAACCCCACCCTCATCCTCAATGATGTCGCGATCTTCATTCTCAATCTTAGAGATCGAGTTTTTTTCTCTTCTACTACTTAACAGGCGATGAAAAAATTTGGTGTTTGCATCCCCATCCTTAAGCCCGTTAATCTTAGCTTTTTGAGTCATCATTCTATCTTCAATCAAAATGGTTTCAGCAAGATCTGCCGCGGCCTTCTTCCTCAAAGCAATCATCTCATCATTCCACTCAGGAAGTCCCTCCTTCATATCAAGGCTAGCAATTAGTTCCTCCAACTTATTCTTCTTGATTTTGATAGATCCAAAAATTTGTCCATTCCATTGCTTAAAAGAGGCTTTAAGGTCAGCCAATTTAAGCATAAATTGGTGTCCCGCCTTACCAAAGGCTGTGGAGGTATTCCACCAAGATTCAACATTCTTCATATAATCTTTATGATCTGTCCAAAAATAGTCAAACTTGAAAGGAGTGGGGCCCCAAGCCACTTGCTTAGTATCAAGCAAGATAGGCGAATGATCGGAGGTCAACCTAAGCAAGGCTTCTTGCCTAGACTGAGGAAAAATTGAAGACCACCCACTAGACAAAAGGAAACGTTCTAATCGGAGAGCTTCTGAGGTTTGACCACGTGAATCTAGCATTAAGGAGAGGCAGGTCATGCAGCTCAAGATCATTAATAACAGAATTGAACTCTTGCATAGATCTAGTAAGCCTTGAATTGTTTATCTTCTCATCCAGTTTCCTAACAATGTTAAAATCTCCTCCCAACACCCAATTCTCACCACAAATGCTGCTCAAAGCTCCTAAGTCCATCCAGAAATGTTCCTTCAGATGATAGGAAGACGGACCGTAAATCCCCGATAGCCACCACAGTGACCCGTCAACTTCTTTTACTTGAATGGAGACTGAAAAATCACCCACCCAACTCTGGACTACTGTAATCAGTCTCGTGTCCCATACAATCAAAATACCTCCAGCAGTTCCCTAGGCAGGGAGGGAGACCCAACTTCTGAATCTGGAACTCCATAACCTGCTGATCAAAGGCTCTGTCAACCACCTACTTTTTTGTTTCCTGAAGAATCACAATCTCTGGATTCACCTTACAGATGCATCTTTTAATCATTCTACACTTCTGTCCCACCCCACATCCTCGAACATTCCATGGAAGAATCTTCATTTGGAAACTAAATACTTCCCCTTGCCACAACTTAGTAACTGTAATCTACCCTTGCTGTTAGCATAGAAAATGGTTCTTGAGTTCTTCAATGCCTGGTTACGTTGTAGTCTACGCATGTTCAGATTCATCTTCCTTATAAAGTTTGCTACTATGTTAGAAGACCTAGAAGACCCAGACTGATTGTCAGAGCCAGAACTCACTTCAGAAGTTCAGTCAGGCTCTTTTCTGTCCATCCGCACTTCACTTTCGAAACTGAGCTGTTGCTCATTACCCTTCAAGGTTTCTGGTAAACTAACAGACAAAATCAAGGGGGGCTCAATTACATCCTCACGGACATTGCTGGTCGGGTTGGTTGGGAGAGAACAAGGGCAGAGAATAGATGGGAGTGATGGGTTAGGATCATGGGAAATAGGCAAGGCAGGGGTGTCATCATATTTAGAAGAAATCAAATCCACAGAAATCAAGAGAGGGGTTGATTGTACCTGAGCGTCGTCTTGGAGCTTAGCAGACATCTTACTGTTACAAGTGTGCAGTTCTTCAATGCCAAAGTTAGCATCGACATCAATGTTGTCGTCGTCAACTTGTTCAGGTTCAGAGTGGCAAGAATCTTGAAGCTCCTCATTGTAGTCCGTCAGGTTTGTGCCTTCAGCCAGGTCTGCGAGAACTTCTTCACCTATGATTTTCTTTCCCTCGTCCATCAGTGAGTTGACCTTCCGACGTTCCTTTTTCATCTGTCTAGCCGATGGCTTCCTCGTGCGCACGTACTGGCCAACGTCTGATCCCGAACTATCGCCCCCGTGATCGCCGTGAAGGATGCTCCTCGCAGGTTCAATTCCTCTCACAATGGTCGGAATTCCGGAGAGCTGAGACAAATCGATCAAACCTTGTTTGAGGATGATTGTTGATGGGGTAGCCGTTGCATTTCCTTGTTTCACTGTGTGTTTCCTCTTACAATCGACTGCTATTTTGCTAGGGCAACCAAGATGAGAAGCGCTAGTGGGCGGACGTGTTGCAACATAAGGAATATAATCAGATCTCTCTGCTTCTGTTGCATTGAGGCCTTGGACTTCATAAAGCTTGTTGCTTATATCAGCAACGCAGTCCTTAACATTAGATGCCCCATTAAAGGTTTTCGGGCCCAACTGGATGGGCTAAGATATAGATGGAGTATTGGCATGGGCCTTGTTCTTAAAGTTAAGTTGGGGTTTTTTAGTCGTTACCAGACCAGGCCCACTTCCAATGCCTTTTTGCTGCCCTCCAGTTACTTGGACATCACGTTGTTACTGTTGTGAACAATGCTACCACCTGCCTCTGCTCCACGATTTGCAACGATACCAGCTTTTTTGTATTTTTTTGACACGTGGTGACCTTGGGTTGGAAGTGGAACATTCTTCTCCCGTACAACAGATACCCAACTTTTCGTATTGCCACGTTTGTGGCCTTGATTCCTGACCGTAGGATGAGGTCCATGATCAACCGGTGTAGATTTATCCTGTGGTGCGCCATCGTCTTCTACGGCGTAGTTGCTGGGAAAGCCGCCAGAGTTTGGTGAAACAGAGGAACGATGATTGTCGATTTTGAAGGTTTTAACTCCAAGGAACCAACCATCAATATTAACACTGATGCATTCTGGGATGAAACCATCTCTTTCACCTTTAGCTTTCTTTTGGCATATCGTAGGAACGAAAATTGCGTTGTTTCTTCATCAACTTGCAGGAAACCACCACACTTATCACCAATAGCTTTGAATGTCTCTAGGTTCCAGCTCTCAACGGGGACCCCTTCTAGACCAATCCAACTATAGAAGCATCTAGTTTTCCTTTTTTGCCATTGAAAATTAGGATGCCAATCAACTAATCTGGCTTTTGGTAATTTAAAATTCTTCAAGATGTATACCTTTTCCTTGGCATTTTGGCACCAGAAAACTGCCATGTCATCCCCCAAGATTGAGAGTACCACCTTACGTTTTAGTGTGGATGCAGTTGCCTGCTCTAGTTCATCCCAACGAACAGTAAGATGAAGTCTGAAAAACACTACCGCCATTGTCCAAGAATCATCGCATTTGGTCTTAAGTGGTTTTAGTTGCACTGGTCGAATATCAAGCCAAGTTGCTGCTTCTATCTCCACCGTAATCGAAAAAATTCTTACCCCCGAGTCTGCTTCAATCCTGATACCATTTCTATCATGCATAAGTCCAACGGAGAACTTCTTCTTCCCCGATGAGAAGAAGTCTGAGATGACCGCCATTATACGATGTTTGTTGACAATAGTGTTTTCAAGGCGCCAACTTGCAGTTGCTACATTGCCATTCCAATGCACTCTTATAAAGGGTAACACCAACAGGAAAATGAGGCAGAATTTTGCTGCTACATCATGTGTTATGAGCCCTAAGAATAATAGTTTTCTGATTAAGATCTTAGGGTAGTTCCACTATTCATTGTACAAGTGGAAGAGGACTAAATTTAAGTTTTTAAGTTATATCCAGTTCCATCTTTTTTATTTAAATAAAAAAAAAATGTGAGTGAATTTCTAAGGAAGTTATACTATTATTGCTATAGAGTTGAGTGAAGGATTTCAAAGCTAGAGAATCACTTTCTTGAATTCAGCCTTAGACTTTCATGATTGTAGATCCAAATGAATTAAACCTAGCAGTAAGTCACATAACTTATTGTGTTTTGTGCACAAGGCTTTATGTGCATCACCTCTATACACAACTGATACTAATCCCGAATAAAGGATTGCGTTAGGTAGCTGACAAATATTATAAGACTTTTTCATATCGTTTGTGAACATGAATCTACTTAGTCAAACTATGCAAAGAGATAGAATGCCCCCATTAAATGACATGCTGAACCCAAATATAAATGTTCTAAAAAATGGGTCAGGGCCACGACGTTGGCGCTTAGCTATGGTAATAAATAAGCAAGGCCCCCACAACACACAAGATGAGCACAAATAAAGAAGTTAGTTTAAAAGAATTAGAGTAGCGATGGGGAACATAGGAACATCAACATAAAAAGGAATATAAATAGTAGATATCATCCGCTTGCATGAAACCAAATGGGCAAGTGAAAAATCGATACATATGGAGAGCACACGATATAAACTATAAACTACGATACAAGGATACTTAAAAGTTCATAGTTCATGGTTGATTGGGCGAAGTTTCACGTTGACTATTAGCTACCTAACGCAACCATCCTCTTTTACCTGAGCTTGGGATTGGCTGTGGCGCAGTTTTGTCAAGGCCACGACTAGACCATTGCCTACATTTGCAATTAAATCGCCTATGACATGCTTAAGGTCGGTAATGAGCATTTTCGAAATTTTTTAAGAGTTTAAGGAGGTCAATATAAATATATGAAGCGTAAGGTTTTTTTTTTTTTGTATTGTTAGTTATGTGAATGTATAGCTTTAACATTGGCATAACTTTCAATTTGAGTGTTATATTTTCATTATGCAAGTTATATCTTTTTCTATTTTCCTATTTTCTAATTCTAATTTTCTATTTTAGTAATGTTATATTGCTGCAAATATTTTCTTTTTATCAAAAGTATTACATCAAATATGATTCTTTGAATTATTATACTATCATTATATGCCAACTTGTGTTATTTTGTAATGTTTTTTATGTTTAATTTGTGAACACAGGACTAAAGAGTGTAAAATATGGTTTTTTTTTACACAAGACACTTATATATTATTGAGTATGTATGTAATTATATATATAAGGTTTGTATGTGAAACACTAATAAATTATTTACTTAGGGAGCAATAAATAAATATTATTTGCAATGCCTAGGCATCGCCTCGCCTATTAGGGGCCAATTGTCCAAACATCGCCTTGATGCCTTGACAACACTATCGTGACGGAGTTTAAAGAAGGAGATAGTGAAGATTGGAAATCAAGAGATACCAAAGAGCAAAAAATTTAAGTATTTTGGGATCCATTATATATAAAGAACGAGAAATAGGTGAGGGTGTAAACCATAGAGTTAAAGTAAGATGGGTCAAGTGGAGGAGTGCTTGTGGAGTATTACATGATAGACACATCTATGTTGTTGGTGGGTTCAACTCTACTAATTAGTCTCACATCGACTATGTGTTCTTCCAAGCTAAGACACATAAGAAGTCTCACACCCTCACACTAACAAGAGGCATTTTTCTTAAAGAGAAAAATAAAACCCCCCCGGACTTGCCTTAATGGAGCGCTTTACGTGGACGCCCACAGGCCCGATGGCCCAACTTAGGGGCCGGCCAAACTCGGGGGCCCGTAGGAGGGACAATATCTTGTGACATGTGGGGTGGGCCAAAATTGTCTTCAACATATGCTATTAGGTCAACCATGCTATATGGTATAGAATGTTGGACAATTAAAAAATAACTTGTTAACAAACTATATGTAACACAAATGCAAATACCAAGATGGATATGTGGTAAAACTTCAAAAGATATTAGGTCAACCATGCTATATGGTATAGAATGTTGGACAATTAAAAAATAACATGTTAACAAACTATGTGTAACACAAATGCAAATGCTAAGATGGATATGTGGTAAAACTTTAAAGCATAAAATTAGAAATGAGAATATTTGGGAAATGGTAAGAGTAGCACCAATTGGCGATAAAATAAGAGAGAACTGACTAAGGTAGTTTGGGCACATACAACGTAGGCCTTTAGATGCACTAGTCAGGAAAAGTGATTGATTAACACCAGATGGTAACAATAAAGGTAGAGGTACCTAAAATAACATTGACAAAGATGATTAGAAAAGATCTAACTTCTTGTCATTCAAATGCTAACTTTAGCCCTTGATAGAGTCGAGTGGAGGAAGCAGATTCATGTAGCCAATCCCATGTAGTTGGGAAAATGCTTAGTTGAGTTGAGTACAAGAATGCTTGAAAAGAGAAACGTAGTAGGAATAATTGGAGATGAGCACTTTGAAGAATATTTTGTGAATGTCTTTAGGAATGTTATAACAGAGAAAGATATACTTAACATAGTTAGTTCATAGGCATCCTAATAGGATTACTTCACACACACACACACGCACGCACACACAATTTGGGAAGATTGGTAGAATTAATTTAAGAAATACATGAAGGAGATAAGATAAGATTATATTAATACAAAAACACAATTTTGAGAAGATATGGAAAAATGATTCAAGAAATACATTAAGGAGAGAAAATACATATAAGAGGAGATTTTAATGGAAGTTTTGGATGGTTCACTCATACTTAGAAGTTAGATCACTATTAGACGTGTAATTGGCAATTGCTTCACTTTTAAGGTAGAATCGATAACCACTACCTCAATTGCACCATATGCTTTTGACATTTTATTTGAACGTGTGACTACAACAAAAGAAGTCCTAAAATAGGTTTTCCATTCTATTTGTTCTTCACTCCATTAGATTTCTAGCAATAAAAGGGCAAAAGCAAAAAAAAAAAGAAAAAAAGATATTAGATGTATACTATCAGAACTCAAAAAAAAAAACAAAAAATTACCTAATTAGTGTCTTGTGAATTCATGTGAATACAACTGACATTGTCATTTGCATAAAATGAGAGAACATCAATGGGGGCTTCGAAAAGACTGCATCAATAAGTTTAGCTTACCCCTTCAGAACCTCTGTCACTGCTCTCTGCATATTTGGAATCAATGAGAGTATTCCTTGGTTGGCAAGATAATCAGCAGTTGCAAGAAACTCTTTTTGGCCATTCCAGTCAAATGGATCACCTTCATCCTGCACATGCAAGTATCAAAGCCTTTTCATGAGAACGTATAAAATAATAATAACTGAAAGATACTCAAAACATTAATTATGAAAGTCAATATATAGCTGCAGAATCCATCAGATAATGAATAGATTAGAACCATCAAAACCTGGTGGGGAGCAAAAGCTTTTTTCATTTTCTTTCTTTCTTTCTTTCTTTCTTTTTCTGTTTTTTTTTTTTGGAGGAGGATAGCAACAAATCATTAAACAAGAAGGAAAGGAAAGAGAGTACGCACAGAAAATCAAGTTACGAAAAAGAAAAATAACCACACATCAAATTTTTGATTTACTTTTCACAATGTTGCTACAACTATATAGAAAATGGCCCAAAGGAAACACTCCCCCCCTCCCCCCAAAGTTCCTATACTACTAAAATAAATATAGCATATAGGTGTATAGTGTGACTACATGCGAGCAATTGCAAGATATTGATAGGAAATCCTCAAAATGTAATTATTGTTCTGTGAAACATACAATCCATGTGTCATTACATGCTCAACACCCACAAATGCCCTAAAAAAACAAAAAAACAAAAAAATGTTTCCTCTTGGGGTGGCCAATGGGGTCCCCTAGTTTGGTAATTAACGAGTGTGTGTTGGCAGAATTTTTTGTTTTTTTTTTTTTTTGAGAAGAAACAAAGATTATATTAAATTATATGTAAGAAAAATGTACATTCTATGTTCACCAGAGGTGTTAACAAAAATAAAGGCATCCATATCAGTCCCATACAACCTACAGTACCAAGGTAGTCTTAAACATAACCGTCCCTACCCACATACATACAGTTATTCCAATTCAGTAGCCAATCCAAGATCGCAAACCCATTTCCAAGCTTCGAAGCGAATACCCATGTACTAGCCTTGAGCTTGATATCTTCCCCGAGCTGAGTTACAGGTATTGCTCTGTCACGAAATACCCTATTGTTGCGTTCAAGCCAAAGCAACCATAAAGATGCATAGAACGCAATCAAACCAATATCAAGTTCCGTAGTCGACAAGGAGGGGATATGGGACAGAGAAAGAGCATCCTCCACCTGAATAGGGGGGCTAAATCTATTACCTGAAAATCTTAACCATTCCCCCCATATTTTTCCGGAATACTCACATTGAAAAAATATGCGTTCGATACTTTCTCCTTGACGATGACAAAACACACAACAATGTGGAGACAAACACATATTGGGAAGCCTACGTTGCATCATACCTGCTGTATTAATTCGTCTATGAGCCAAGATCCACCCAAATACTTTCACCTTGGAAGGTACATATGCCTGCCAAATGTGAGTAGTGCACGAAAATGGGGGAAAGTGTGGTGCATCAATAAATAGAGAAAAGAATGACTTACACAAGTAGCCTTAGATGAGTCGATGGTCCAAATTATCCTATCATGTTCTAGAGACATGGAAACGTCTTGGAGTTTGTTAAGAAGGGGGCCAACCTCCAAGATCTACCTACTTGAGAATGCCCGAAAGAAATGAAGGTTCCAAGCCAGATTAGATGAAGGTAAAGATGTGGATTGGTCTAAAAAGGAAGTTATAGGTTGATTGTGAAGGGTGGATAATTTGTAAAAATGTGGATAATTGGTTGCCAGTGAGGAGCTATCCAGCCATCTGTCCTCCCAAAACCTAAAACCGTTGACCATTTCCAACACCAAATGCCAGATGTGATGAGAACTGCGTCACCAGAGAGGAAATAAACTTCCACGGACATCTGATAGTGGATCTCACCCTCCTCCTCACCCCATCTAAAGATAGTTGTCCATATCTACTCGAAATCACCTTTGCCCATAGAGAATTTGGTTCCTTTATCATCCTCCATAACCACTTACTGCATAGTACCACATTACATAGGGATATGTTTCCGATTCCCAATCCTCCTTTCTCCACAGATCACTGCACCATCTCCCACTTAATCAGTCAGGACGCTCCACCCTCATGTTTACATCTCCAAAAGAAATTTTTGATTCTTTTCTCAATCCAAACTGCTACTTATGTAGGGATCTTGAAAACAAACATGTAATATGAGGGAAGAGCCATTAAGACAGATCTAATCAAAGCAAGCCAGCCTCCTTTGGATAGGAAGGCACGTTTCCACCCATCCAATCTTTTAGATATTTTGGCCATAACCGGTTCCCAGAATCTATGGGATAAGGGATTGCCACCATGTGGCAGTCCTAGATACTTCATAGGCCACATTCCAACTGAACATCCCACCCTATTTGCCAGGTGGTTGAGTAACTCTGGATCCATGTTGATTCCCACCATTTGACTTTTGGATAAATTAACCTTTAAGCCAGATAATTCACCAAAACAATGGAGTATCCCAATGGCATTAAGCACATTTTCTTCCTCCCCCTCCAAAAGAAACAATGTGTCATCTGCATACTGTAGATGGGAGATCTCAATCATATCTTTGCCAATAACAAAGCCATGCACCATAGAAACTTGCCTGGCCCGAGACATCAACCGACTTAAGCCATCTGCGACAAGAGTGAACAGGAAGGGAGACAGTGGATCCTCCTGTCTAAGACCCCGTTTGGCATTAAACTTTCCCCTCGATCTGTCGTTGATGACAATAGAGTAGGAGACAGAGGCAATGCATCCATACATCCAGGAAATCCATTTACTACCAAAACCCTTCTTCCTCATCACAAAAGTCATGAAGCCCCAAGTCCACAGAATCGTATGCTTTGGCGAAGTCCACCTTAAAGACCACCCCCCTTCTTCCTATTACCCTGTATTCCTCCACCGTCTCATTGGCGATAAGGACTGCATCTAGAAGTTGTCTCCCCTCAATGAATGCAGACTGATAAGGAGTAATGGTTTTCTGGAGAACTAATCTTAACCTCATAGCCAAGACCTAGGAGATGATCTTATATACACTAGTGGTTAAGCTAATAGGACGAAAATCCTGTAGGCTCCCTGAATAAGACTTCTTGGGGATTAGGCAAATATATGTCTCATTTGTTTGAATATTGACAACACCATTCTGATAAAACTCTTCAAACACCTTCAGTAAATCATTCTGCACAAGATCCCATGACTGTTGGTAAAAGCCATCTGGGCCAAGGTTCTTTTTCCCATCACAGCTAAATACTGCCCATCTTATCCCATCCAAATCAAATGGACGCTCTAACCATCGTTGATCCACCTCTTACAATGTATTCCATTCCAAGCCTTCAATTCCCCATGCAGGACTATTTCCAACTGAAAAGATATGCTTGAAATATTTGACTATTTCATCGATTACCCCTTGATCATTCTCCACCAAGCTGCCATCTTCTAGTTCAATTTTCGCCATGACACTTTTATTTCTCCTATTATTTAGCATTTTGTGGAAGAAGCTAGAATTTGCATCACCATCTTGAAGTCATTTGATCTTCGACTTCTGAAGAACCATTCTATCTTCTCTCAGGCATAGTTCAGCTTTGTAAATCTTTCTAAAGGTCCCCATTTCCTGAGACCATTGATCACCCTCTTCCATTTGATCGAGACTCCCAATTAAATCTTCTAGCCTACATGGGGTTGGTATCATGAATTTACTTCTTCCACTCTGCTTTATCAATGGCTAAATCTATGTTATTTTAGACCTTCTTCTACCTTTATTATTACGGGTCATTATTAATATCACTATTTCTAACAAACACATCAAGTAGTTTTCGTTGTACGTGTCAAAACCATTTCAATCAATTCTCTCATTTTATCTCCAATTGTGGATACTCATACCATTTCTCAAATATGGTCTTCAATGGTCATTTCTAATTCCATCTTTCAATGTCTCACTACGTATCCATTTTACCATTTGCATTTTCATTAAACTTGGATATCAACTTGTTGTTTCTTTACTGCACAACATTCCAGTTTATTGGTTGGCTTTATGGGAAACTTATAAATTTTCACTTCAACTTCTATGGTATGTGTTGACCATATCGTACTCCATAGGCATTCCTCCACTTAACTCAATCAGCTTTAATTCTATAGTTCACATTTTCTTCTATTCTCTCTCTTGATAAATAATTAAGCCCAAATCCAAAAAAATTTACTCCTTGGTATCACTTGGCTTTTAATCTTCACCATCTCTCATATTTTTATTCCACTTATACTAGAATTATATTTGATGTACTCAGTCTTAGTCATATTAATCTCAAACCCTTTGCACTCTAAATTCTCATTCCAAATAAACAAAATGAAATATCTTTTTGAATATGTTTAGTCAATTCATCCATAATAAGTGCAACAAATAAGTGCTTAAGGTTGATCTTTGGTATAAAATTACTGTTATTGGAAACTCACTAGTTTCATTTCTCCTAGTGAGAAGCCAAAATTCAAGTCTGATTTTTCCACATGTCAATATTTAGCTTATAAAGCATAGGCATCTAACTATTTCATTGTAATTGTTTTCCTTTCAGATTAGGTATTACATAGTCATTAAGTAACAGTAAGTGCTCCATCTGGGTGTAGGTATTTCTCATCCATCAATCTTAGTTACAATGAAAGCATGATAGTCCTCAGTTCTTCATCCTCATAGTTGTAGATAGGAACTTTATTAGATGCATTAAGAGTTAAAAAAGTGTATGAATAAAGATGTCAATCAAGAAGATTTGCTGCAAATCAGGAAAAAAAAAACCCAGTATTATGTATTGTAAAATGCTTTCCTTTTATCCCGATCAATAATACAAGGATTTAAAATTGACACTCCATCTAGTTTGACCATATTAAAATATCTCTAGCAATTGTATCATTATATCCTTGTCATGAGATTCCAAAAAGCACAATATCAAACTATCAATACAAAATAGTTTAAAATTCAACTATTTTTATATTTTTTCGTTTTTTGTCTTTTTTATAAGAAGGAAGGAGACTATAACATTAAAACCAAGAATAAGTACAAGGAAGGAGGACAAGGAGTTCTCAACAGAAAGCACAGAGAAATCTAGAAAATAATGCTCCATCCTCTAATTAGATCCAAGATGGTGAAACAATTAAAATATACCTCCAAGTGAAACGCAATTCCAACAATAATAAATTCAGATTAAAATAAATACTTATGAGACTACAGCAATAGATAGATATAAGTATAGCAAGTAAAATGCTGTAACTCTTACAAGTAGATGAGAGCTCCCTAGATCTCGGGCTATGTCAATGTAGAGATGTCTCCCCAAGATGTTAACCTGAACTCTTATGTATAAGCTAAGGCTCGTCATTGTCCATAATGATGACACCATTCTTGTGAAACCTAGTGAGACAGAAACAGATATGTAAATAATTTGGATTTAAAAACACAAACTTTCCACTATTTACCAAGTTTCCCAATACCCTTTCCTAATTCCTACCATTCAACTTTAATTACTAAAACTGTTAGAAATTACATGCACACTAAGGCAAGAGAAACAGAATAAAAAATTGATGACACTTCATACTTAGAATCTTGAGTTTTTCCCACAGTTCCAGCTTCTCCAAGGATGTCAGAGTGTTTGGCTCACCCTTCCCTTGCATCAATCTCTCTGTCAAGTGAGAAAGATCCAATTCCTCGGATAGCCGACTCTGCAAATAGTGCATTGCATAAGGCAATGTTGTAGAATCAGCTATTCTCTGAATGTTCTCAAAATGGGCTTGCTGTCTAACAACAAGACAACAAAACAAATGCAAATAAAGTAAGCAAAAAAAAAAACTCAAAATTCAAGAACAATGATAAAGACAGAAAATGGAAATCATTGTAATCTTAACTGGGCTTTGATGAGTTCATCCGTTTCTTGCTGCCCTTCAAGTTCTCTCTCCAATTCAATAACCCTTCGTCTATGAGCAACATACAGCTTATACAACAGATACCCACTTCCTAAAACTCCCAATGAAACAAAAGCCTTTCTCCTATGCCTTCTCCAAAAATCCCTACATCCCCAAAAATTCACAAACAACAAGAATCAAAAGACAATAAAATAAATCAAACAACAAAGTCCCTTCACAGAAACTCAAATCAAATCAATTTGAGCAATCAGAGAAAAACCCATATCAAAAAAGACAATAGAGAAATCAAACTGACCTTAAAGAAAGCATCTTGATGCTAAGAAACCCAAAAACCCATCAGTAAAGATAGAATACAGTTGTACCCATTTAGATTTGAAGCCGCAAAAGGAGGAATTTCTTGTAATTGAGAGCAATCCTTCCGTCTCTATTCAGATATATACGGAGTTCTCAAGAGGAACAGTGAAAGATGTATTCGAAATTTCCAAGGGAGTTTCTAAAGAAAGAAAGAGAAAAGTTAAAGAGAACAGAGAAGCCCACCGTTACAAACTTAAAAACAAAGGCAAAGAACAAGAGCTTCTCTTATCTTCGGTCCAAAGGGCTTCGATTACATAAACGAAAAAGTAAGGGCAAAAGGAAGAGGACCCAGCGAAGCTTAGAACATTGAGGATACTGTAACGGTGTGATTGTTAAAAAAAAAAAAAAAAAAAGTTTCTAAATGCATATGGTGACGCCATATTTTGTGTTAAACGAAGATGGGTAGTGACACTGGTGATGGGTACAAAGCAGATAACGAAACAGAGGATCATGCGAAGTAATTTTTAATCAAAAATTCTAAAATGATTTAAAAATTAAATCCAAAATGATATTCGAGCTAATGTTTTGATGATGTGGTGATATTATGATTCGTCGCATTAATTTGGATATAAGTTTGAGTGTGAATTTTGAACCATTCTAACCTATTCCATTTTTTCGATAAATTTGCATGAAAATCGGAAATAAAAAGAGATAATTCTCAATTAGTAAACCAATTTTGTTTTTGTATTTTTATTTTGATTTGATATTTGATTAATAAGAAGCACAGTAAGAATAAAAATAAAATAATTTCTTGGAATGTCTTTGCCTTAGGTTTCAAACTTTCAATTTCCTTGGCAAGGAGAAGCCCTCGACAAGAACTTAAAGAAAAATAATTATGTTCTATTTAAACATATAAAAAAAAAATTGACATATTTTTATATTTTAATCAGAAATCACATATCAATACATGATTTGAGGTCATCCAATCACTCATAATGTACGAGATTAAGTTTTCTTTTTCGACGGAATACTTTGTTCGTACGGCGCACTGATTTTGATCAAAAAACATAAAATAGACAACTAGACAGTATGGTAGCTCCAACATTAATAACGGAGACCAAGGCTCAAAGTTACGGCTAGGGGAAATTAAAGCTACAATCACTCCTTACCTCTTGTGAGGTGACGAAAACTCGAAACCTAACTTTTTAGACTTAGGCTAGTGAATATTAATGAATAGCCGAATTTTTAGTTATAAGTGAAATACTATAGATATAGTTAATTGATAAAAAAATAAGTGCTGAAAATTTCATTACAAGAAACGGGGGATGATTAGCTGCTACAATATCTTTGGTTATAGACATTTAATTATAAAATCAGTTATATGAAATGCTTTTATTATAAAATCAGAACATTCACATTCTACAGTTACATGTAACACGGAGACTATCTTATCTGAAAATATGATAATATCTTACGTAATAGAATGTGAATGTTCTGACCTCTTACAAAAGTTGCATCACTTTATCTAAGTCGTGAGGATTAAAGTCTACGACCCTATCTAAGAATGAATTTATCTAAGTGGTAGGGATAAATTCATGTTACCTTTACCACCTCACCAAAGCGATTGGTGGTAACATGTTCTCTATTTTCTTCCAAATTAAAGTTGGATTGGCTTGTTAGGCCAAAGTAGTAAAAAATGTGTATAAATTTGCCCTTATTTATAACGATTCAATAACTATAAATGACGACACTAAATTTGAAATTAAGGCGACTTGTCAGACTAGGTCAAGATTCAACTGCACTTTAATTTGTCGGCGCATAATGTTTCAACTTGATTTGAAAAAAAAAAAAAAAAAAAAAAATTAATGGAGAATATTAGCTAGGGGTGTCCACAGTTTAATTTAAATCAGGTTAATGTTTAAATTTAAATTAAATTAAATATAATTAATTTTGGTTCAGTTAGCTTAATCGATTTATTTTGAATGATCAAATTAAACCGAATCAAATTAAACATAATCGATTTAGATTGATCAGTTTAAAGTTTTACACGTACATATACTAAATAAATTAAAATAATTATATATATAAGGTAATTTTAACTTCTGTAACGCATATTTTTAAAAAAAACTTAAAAACTATTTTTACTATATAAAAATAATTATATAATTTTTTAATGAGAATGTTTATATCATCAAAAAATTATAGACATTAAAAATAAATATTAATAATTTTAATTTTAGAATTTGTTATGTTCAGTTTAAATCGGTTTTTAAAGTCTTAAACCATAATCCGAGCCAAACTTATAAATTTATATTTTTTTTCAAATCTAAACCAAATTGAACTTATTAAAAAACCAAATCAAATCAAACCAAACATATCGGTTCGGTTTGATTTCATGATTTGAACTAATCTATTGACACCCCTAAAAACATGTCAATAATACAAACGGTTTTCACAACTTATCCATGAGCACCTTTGTCAATAATACTTTTGCATAAGTTATAAGCAACAATCAAGTAAATTAAAGATTAATGATAATTTGAGAAATGTTTTTACGACTAAAAAATTATATCCAAAATTATATTCATGATGATGTGGTGTATGGTGAGTAAAGGATTTTTTTTTCTTTTTCTCTGATGATGAGGTAATGTCATGTATTACCATATTAGTTTAGGTATAAATTTGGATACATATCTCGAATCGTTTTAACATTTTTCTAACGATATACATCAATTTGACACCATTCGAAATGGTGTTCAAAATATCATTATTAAATTCTTTAAGAGCTAGCTATATGTATATATGTAATGGATTAAATTAATGGTCTACTATGTGAATATTACAATAACTAACAACAAAGTCAAAGAGCTACCACAAGTTATTGATCACTAGGTCTCCCATATAACATGCATATTGGTGTACAAATTGATCATGAACTGATGAACAAGAAGGCTCTTTGATTTTGTCTGTGATAAATATAAGACCTATTAATATATAAATATATATATATATATCAACCAAAACAAATTGATTTGAGTACAAACTAATTAATTTAGATGAACCTTTGCTGATAAGACCCATTTATATTTTTATATAAAATTACATATTAATGCTTGATTTAAAGTCATCTAACTATATAGTATTCAAATGCATGATTTAAGGTCATTTAAAGACATAATATTCAAAGTGAGTGTTAAAAATACGAAACTACAAATTTTGTTATCATTACATTTTTTAAGTGTGCTTGATTAAGAATCTCTCCATTTTTTATTTATTTAATTCCTACACATTTCATCCCGGAAAGATCAATTTCTTTAATTATTGTGATGTTGTTGTTGCACCCGAATTTTTCTCTGTGAAAATGACTTCTTTAAAGACGAAGACAGAGATCTACAAGAAGTTGCTTCCATTAAATAATTTAGTGTTTTTGCAGAATGAATGAATTTGAAATAGGGGAAATGACATTGGAATTATGTGTTAGCTTCTATATTTATTTATAATAAAGGGTTTTTGGAGGCAAACGCAAAACCGTGTTGTTTGCACGAGATTGAGTTCTCTTTTTCGATGGAATGCTTTGTTCTTATCGGCGCACTGTTTTTGATTGCGATGGCGGCAGGAGTTTCTAGTACGTGGGGTTGGATTTGGAATTATCTGTTTTCTTTTTTAATATTTACATTGGACATGAAATTAAAAAAAATATATTAACATGTCAGTTAATTAAAATTAAGATTCAGGTCTTAAATTTAAATTTTGAAGCGCTCTTATGTTTAATTGTAAAAATTATTTTTTTAAAAAAAATAACACCTTCTTAGTGCTAAAAAAAAAAAAAAATTAGAATACTAGACTAGATAGTATGGTAGCTCCAACACTAATAAAAAGAGACCACAGGGCGATAAGTGAAATACTATATATATAGTTAATGGATAAGTGAAATATTATATATATAATGGATTAAATTAATGGTCTACTCTATGAATATTACAATAACTAATAACAAAAACAAGGAGCACCACAAGTTATTGATCACCGGGTCTCCCATATAACATGCATATTGGTGTACAAATTGATCATGAACTGATGAGCAACAAGGCTCTTTGATTTTGTCTGTGATAAATATAAGACCCATTAATATATATATATATATATATATATATATATATATATATATATATACATCAACCAAAATAAATTGATTTGATTACAAACTAATTAATTGAGATGAATCCCAGCTGATAACACCCATTTAGCAATCTCAATGGAGTGAAGCAAAACCATGGCCATGGAAGTTGAAACACTCAACATCACAAGAACCAGTATTCCTAGAGCCAAGCTTGGCCTTGTGTTCATCAGTTGAGACTGCAGCCACCCTACTGCTTCACATACATCAGATTGATAACTCGAATCGTAATACTTCTTCTCCCACTCCATCCAATTCGACGGCATCTCATTCTTCGTCTCCATCATATTCATATCATGAATTCTCATTCTAAGAACAATCATATCCTCGTCGACAAGCCGACCTTGCAAATCATGATCATGGTGATGCTCATGATCCTTATAATTATCATTGTGATGATCATGATGAGCATGATGTGATCTCCTTGAAGAACATGAGATTTTGATCGTGCTTGGCAATGATCTCTTCTTGTGATGATGATGATGATGATGTTGCTTCAAATTAGAAAGCTTCAAAGATGAACAGAGAGAAGTTGCTTCCATTACTAATATTGCTAGCTGCTTGTTGTAACGTGTTTAATAACTTTGCTCAATGAATTCATGAGGTTGGATTTGAAGGTATTTATAAAGGGTTTTCCTTTTTTTGGTGGGCCAGAGGAGAAAGAAGAAAGAAGCATCGATTTGATTTCCTTGTGTGTAAGTAAGCGGGTTGCGAAATTTAATTTGTCTTACAAGCTACGGCAATATTTGTAGGCAAAAACCGTGTTTTTTCGACGAGAGAGCGTACGCGTTGGGGAGACGGCGCTTTGCCGCTTTGTTATCTTTAATTGTTATGAAAAGGACACGATTTATGAACAGAAAAACCGTTGGATCTTCTAGAAAACAAAAAAAATATTTGATATTTAATAATTTTGTAATGTATTTAATCTAATGATTATGATGTAATTTGTCACTTTAGCGGGTATAATAACATTACTCTCATGTATGTGTAATCTATGTGGTGTACTGTGGTCGTATAATTTCATACAAAAGATATAAATCAAAGTCTCTTAGAATTACTTGACCCTAGTTGTCAATCAATTGTAATCGTCGTATATGAATTATTGGATAACGCTTGGATAACATATTTGAGAAACATATATTTTTAATATTATCTTACAATACATAATTCAAGGTAATCTAACAACTTTCAAATACAATGTTATAAATACGTGTCAAAAAAATATGTTACTAAAACATTTCTCTTTGCTCGCACTAAAAATCATTGAATGTTTGAAGAGAGTCTGTGTATGCTAGCACTTTGCATTTTGGTGTTGACACCGAGCATCTCTATGACATTTTTTTTATATATTAACATCATTATTTGTATATTACAAAGAGTGCTTAGTTTTCCAATTTAAAATTATGTTAGGTATATTAATTACAAAGAACCGATAAATTAATAGTACTAATCAAATTAAAGTAGTGTTAACCAAGGTGATGAGTTTTTCAATATTTTTTTCCCTCTTAATTATTGAAGTTGTAATTAACTTTTTTTTTTTAACTAATTGATATAAGTTTTGACATCTTGTTTAAGTTAATACCTTTCTTAGGGTAAAATGAATTTCAAGGTTAATAGAATTCTAAAAGTTGTACCTACATATAGGAAAAGGCGAATGTGATTAACGTTTGCCGCAAATTAAATTCCGTAGGAGACAATATCATGAAGAGGTATTTGAAAGGTTCCAATTACTACAACCAAGAAAATTGTGAGTAGTAAGCAAAAACTGACTCCGTCGCTTTCACATGATCGTCAGCTTGCACTCCATCAACCATGTATTGCCAAGTAAAAGCACTCGTGTTTAGTATGATACTTAGTATAATCGGCTCTGTCACGAGATCATTCTTTTAAAGAAGAATCAGACAGATTCTTTAACTCATTAATTTTTCTTACTCCTTAAAATAAGATAGTGACAAGAATTAAATTTGAAACTTTTAAATTTTAAAATTATTTTTTTATCAATTATACCAATTTTATGACGATGATATTTAAATATCATTAATAATTAATTGTCTTCTTAATGATGATTAATTAGCATAAATTCCAATATTTTATGAGAGCATCTTGGAACAGTTTTTGGTTGTGAACTGTTGAGAAGATGAACATGCATGAAAGGAATTTTTGAAAAAGTAACAAAAAAGTTAATTAATGTGGAAGAAACACCTGAGAAAATGCTTGGAAAATCGTTTCTCAGCTAGGAATTCACTTTTCCGGTAATTACTTACTCCTTTCATTTAGGAAAAAGTATATAATGTTCATTATATAACAATGATTTTTTAGTTTAAATTTCCTAATTACTTTTTGTAAAACCATGAAAAATTCTGGGAAATTTCACTATGTTTCTTGCAGAAATATCCAAGAAGTGATTATATTCAATTCCAAAAAAGTGATGGGCCCTTTTTGAAAATTTGGTACTTCTCCATTTTTTTTTTCCGTTTTCGGAATCTTTACGTTAAAGTAGATCAGAGAGGACCCATTTGCCTTTATTACTTGATATTTTTTATTTTCAATCAGGTCGGTTAGAAAAATATATATATATACTTGGTGGAATGTTAGATTTACATTATTGGCAGTTAGTAAGACCTTAAGCTTTATTAAAAAATATATAAAATTTTATATACTCTTATTGAAATCTTAAAAAATAGAAGACAATTTTGCGTCTTAATTAAGGACGACTGCTTTCTATCACTTCTATTTCCTAGCTTCTTATAAATCTGGTATGGCTAAATTAAATTTCATATGCCATTACAAATATTATATTCTAATTCAGATAGATAATGGAAAACAATGTTATGCTTTAATAATACTATTGGTACAAAATTTGACCAATACCAGAATGTGATTACGTAGATGAAATGAACTGACTTAGAATTGTAGACTTAACAACTTTACCACGAGCTAGGCACCTTGGTACTAAAAGAGAAGAGGGGAGAATAGACTATCGTAAGGAACACACGTATGGTGTCGGTTAACAACCCTCCAATGCCTAACTCATCAGAGCTGAGTTGTCTTAAGATTAACTTTACATTAATTAAAGTAATTAATGGCTTACCTTCTTCAATAACGGAGATTAGTGGGGTATTCATAAGTAAGGGTTTTATGGCTAGGTTGACGGTGACACCTATGGCCAGGCTCACAGTAACACTTGGTGCCTTACCATACATTGAGGGTGGGACCCACAAAGTGAGGCTCAGGCTGTCTCTAATTGTCACTCTGTTATCGAGAGGTAAGCTCGGTATCCTGAGCCCATCCCTTACGGGTGTCTCCCTAAAAGTCACGTTTACGTTTCAAGGATGATAAGTTAGCTTGGACAATGGCATGTCATCCTCAAATAGTGTCAGGTCATCTTGACCAAGTTAATGTCTTCTTTGAATTTGCAACGTCTAGGTTGAGGTGAGTTCCTATCGTAAGCTCGGTATGCCAAATAACCGTCTTTTTCAATCCTACGTAGCTCATCCTTGTCAACTTGCAATCATCAAGCTCATCACTTGACAATCTAGCTCATCATGCCAAATTCATGACCGTTTAGCTCATCAATCTGAGCTCATGGTCATCAGTTCATCCTGTGGCTGTCCAACTCATCATGTTGAGCTCATGACCATCTAGCTTATCCTCTAGTCACTTAGCTCATTATGTCGAGCTCATGACCATCCAACTCATGGTGTCCAACTCATGGTCTAACACAATTATTACACCATAATATGTAAAAGAAACTTAAGGGCAAAAAAAAAAAAAAAAACTTGTAACTTAGCTGTTTTAATTGTAACCAAAAAAGATAAGGAAGTGTTCCAAAATAATGCTAAAAAATATATTTTGTCTTATTAATTAATTAAGCAATTGTACTTTATTGCTTGTTTGTGTTTTTGTAGGTACATGTTCTTTTCTCCTTTCCCCTTTTTCCCTCCCTTCTTATATGAGGTTGGAGTCCGCAAAATAGTTTTTTTTTTTTTTTTTGAACTCGCAAAATGGTATCAAAAGGCTTTCTTTCATATATTATTCATCATTTTAATTAATTACTATTCATTTTATTTAATCATTTTTTTAGAACAATTAATTACTATTTTTATTTGTGTCACAAGATTTGGGATACAACCTTGGAATGAAACTAGGGTTATGCACATTAATCATGACTTGAAATTAATAGGGAAATTGATGTTAAGAGGAAATTCAATTCATATTTTCATCCATACTTATAATTTTTTGTGATTTTAGTTAGTGACGACTTTAAATTAGATCAATCTATTGACTTACTCATTGATGAGAACCTATGCTGATGGGCAAAAAATAAATAAATAAAATTAATCAAATAAAATTATGTGTTTGGAGCTTGCCTATACAATATCAAACAAAGCCAAGCTACGACATCTCAACTTCCTTCAATAAAACTCTTGGAAGAACAAAAGAATATTGTCTTATAAATACAAATTATCTACCTAATTAGACCTAATAAAACTAATCCTACCCCAAAAAACTGAATCAATTTAATTAATGTAGCCCCACACCGGAGAAAATCATGTTAACCATGGCGATTAAATGGAAAATAATGAAGAATATTGAAGCTGGTACACTTAATCCCACCATTGCAACCATCCCTAAAGCCAAACTTGGCCTCATATTCATCAGTTGAGATTGAAGTAACCCTACCACAAAACAAACATTAGAATCATAACTTGTGTAGCACTGCTTCTCCCATTCCATCCAATTTGTAGGTGGCTCATAGTTCCTCTCCACCATCTTCATCTCATGAATTCTCTTTCTTAAAACAATCATACTCTCGTCGACGAGCCGGCCACTGAAGTCAGAGTCGTAGGCTTCCTGGCCTTTTGCCGAGACCCGACCTCGCCGGAGCTGGACTTTCAGGTGCCGCCTTGATTGGAACGGCGAAGATGGCTTTGGAGGAAGTAAGGGGTGGGAGATCATGGAATACGTTGCTTGCATTGCTTAATGAAATGATTAGGATATGAAAAAAAGTTTAGTTGTTTGAATGATAGAGTAGATTGGTAGTTTACATATATATATATATATATATGGGAAATAATAAACTATTGGGTGTCCCATGTTATATTTATTCCAAGATTGCTAATGGGCATCTGACACGTGGACTTATTCCCTGTTTTGTTGGGCAAGATTAGCTTAGGAGGACACGTGGCCGTGATTGGGTCGAAGTCTTATTTAGGGAGCAGGAGCTGGACCTCACTGAAAGGTCGGTTATAGTTTATTAGAATATAATTTTTTAATTAATTTCATTTAACGCGTCGCGTACAGCGAGCTTAGCACTTTGATGTTTATAAGTAATCGGTTACGGAATCTTATAATATAAAGCGACATTGGAAAGTGCAAAAGAACCTGTAAGTCAAAACTATATAATAAGCAGAATACAAATATAAGCTGTAAGTCTACTGTATTAATTAATGTATAGTATATTAAATTGAATAGTATCTATGCTTTCATTGAAGGAAGCTGGCTTTCCAGTCATTCTATAGACCTACCTGAAATACAAAATTAATTATGTGTTAGGAGATCTAAGTCTAAATTGATGTTATGTACAGTTTTAATTATGTCTTGCCAATCGGCCGTTGGCATAGTAGTCACAACTTTAGGTTTATTTTACGGGGTCACTGGTTCAAAATTTGAGCAAGAGAATTTATGCGGTGATGTGCATAGACTTTGATGTTGGATAATACAGTAGGGTTCGGAGAAAAGTCTCATGTTGCTTAGGTGGATAGTATGACCGAGTGTGAGCTTGAGGCTGTATACCATTATATTTAACTGTTGGTGTAGGAATTAGTCTGTCCTCAAGGAATGAGATATTCTATGAGGTGGGTCAGGTATTGGGTAAACTATACTTACATTTGTATCAAAAAATAAAATAAAATAAAATAAAATAAAATTTTTGTCTATTCATAAAAAGAAATAGGGAATGGTTGAAGAAAAGTGACATAAGAGCTCATGTCAATGCCATCTATTAAAAAGATCATTTTATCTAAAAACAACCAATATTTAAATAATAATAATAATAATAATAATAATATATATAATTTTTTTTTTCCTGAATTCTCTTTTGTTTTCAAATTATTAATTTATTTGAACATAAACCGAACACATCAGAAATGATATTAGAAATTGCCTTTTAGTTTCAAGTACTGCTTCGAAACAAAGTTGTTAACATACAGTCCTCTGCCCAGAGAACAATGGTAATACAATAGTAGGAAGAACAATGGTAATACAATAGTAGGAAGAAACAAGTTCTGTTTATCATCTTTTTTGGTAACTTGGGTATCAGAGCGAGCTCTATGCCCACCGACTAATTTGGGGCAAGCCTTAATGAGTGGAGATAATGAGGGGAGAGAGACACGTTCCCTAATCACAGGACAATAAATTTTTTCCTGAACAAAGGTCGTGCGACTCATGTACACTTTGCTTGATGACGATGAGACTCGAACTAAT